>CABFWO010000388.1:111649-138988 GCA_902155825.1 Timema genevievae | reverse complement strand
CCGGGGGGGGTGGCAACGGGTGGGGACAAGCGGGGCCGTGGGGTTGGGGGGGGGGGGGGGGGGCGCACTTGCTTAGGTGACAGAGGTAAAAAACAAGTTGGGGGTGGAAAACATTAGACGATATAGCAAATAATCTCAGTATACAAATAAATAATAAAAATGTGATTTGATTTATTGACAGGTGAATCGAGTTCTTAGTTTAAACTCCACCTATTTGCATTTGTCTTGTCTGTGATGGATATGTCTCACAATAACTTTTGAACTCATTAGCCGATTTAATTCAAACTTGGCACGGTTATTCTGTCTACCTTTATACAAATCATGTTGTGTAAGAAGATCGAAATAGGGGTTGGAGAGGAATCAACTCTTATATGTATAAAAATATGGCTTAAAGCATTATTTATTTTTTACCCTTTAGGGCATTTCCTGATACCTTCTATGGATGAAAATTGGTATATAGGGTCAAACTACTGTAATAACATTAAACAAAAATAAAGTTTTCTAATTTATTTATTTTTAGGTGGGGGGTAGGGGTGAGACAGATAACTGGGGGCTCCACAAACCAAGTTTGTCCAGGGCCCCGCATCTGTTCATCTTGTGGTATAGGCAAATTATATTGTTATCTCAACCTCTTTGTCAAAAAATAAAGCTTTAATAGTTTTTTTTAACTATGAATTTCACCATTATGACTTTTAATGGCTTGATTTAAGTAATAAGTTGTTTAGCTAAAGTGCACGTGCATAAACGCGGGAATGAGAAAACCATCCCCCAAAGCGTCTGACTGAGATTGGACCTCAACCTTCCCATATCTTGTAATCCTGTATCTTGCAAGACTAACACCTTAGACCGAATGACCATTATCATTTGTTGGTACAGATAATGATTTATTCAAAACTAATTAATTCCCATTTCCCAAAGTGAACTGACCATTGGCATTTTTCTACCCATTTTGGTTACTAAGGCTGTTCCTTTTTAACTCATCATCCACAATTGATTATATTTAAAGCTATTATTACCCTTACTGGTATTTAGCATTAATAAGGTGTAAGGTAAGATCGTGCAGTTTGTAGGTCATTTACCTATTTAGATTATTTAACTTCTGATAAAAGCTCAAATAGTTGTAAGAGTGTGCATCACACGCCAATCAACTCTGTGATACATTCGTTTAGAAATGGTATATTTACACAAACACTATTGCATGTGGATTTCTGATTAAACTTTAATGTAGATAAAGAGTTAATAGAAGTTCCCATTACTGAACATTGTTGAAATATTAAATATTTGGATAAAAACTGCATTGAAAAGGCCGTTTTTGACCATTTTAGAATGGCTTCACAGATAAGCACTACCCACAAATTTTAATTCTGTCATAATAGGGACATTCTTAAGTTATTAACATGAATATATGTCGCATTATCCTTCATTGTAACCATGGAAAATTTATAGTAATCATTCAAGTATGAATGTCTTGCACACATTTCTGGCATTTTGTAGGTCTTTTCTTTTCCCTTTAACTTCCATACCTCGCACGAGCCGGGAGCTGAGTTGGGCCTACTGTGATGAACTTCTCTTGGTTCACACTAGAGATCTTAGGTTATTCAAAAATACAAATTTTTGGGCTTAGCTTTTAAAAGATATTTGGCTCGGGCTCGACAGGTTTATGAACTCAGCAGTTTTGATCTTCTTATATTTGTAATTCTGTGCTCCATTGGATGGCTTATGGTTTACTCTTCTCTTTACTATCTGTATGAGGTTTATTAAATGTGCAGTTGGGAAGGGTGGGTGGAGGGGAGTAAAAGAACTCAACAAAGAGGGTGGTGTGCAAACATCTAGCCACTGGAATGTTGCTAGGCGCAACAACTGAGCAACCTGGTTGTTGAATGAAAGAGGGTATGAAACATAGATAAATAAATGGTATGAAACTCCGCACAGATTTTCTCACTCTATTATTTAAAAATGGAAATATTTACTCAAAACTCGCAATAAATGTGAAACAAAATAATACACACTAGCAAACCCAGGCAAAAATTGCGTTATTTTTTGGTACGTGAAACATTTTTTGACTCTCGGTTTTTAATTTTATAATGTTATTACTAAAGAATTTAAATCCTCGTTTATTTGAAAAAAAAAATCAATATTGGGTCCCCAAGGTTCAACACTTCGTATTAAAATTTCGACTTCTGGTTCAAATTTTAAACATTTTATTAGAGATTGTACATCTTATGGTTATCATATTGTTATTAAATTCCCCGTTTTTAAATTTAGACCATTAAAAAAGGTTAATATTGACTATCGTGTCTAAAATGATAGAGATAGATCATTGATTTATAAACATTTTCCCTAAGAGGTTAAATAAAAAAGATCATCAACTTTTTAAGAGACTTACTTATTTACTTACTCTATAGCATTAGAGAATTATTATGTTAAAAGTTAAAACTAAAGTAGTATCTCTGTACAACTAAAGGTCACAAAATGGCATTAATATATTTACCAATATCTAAGAAACTATTTATTTTATAAAGATATATTTCAAATAAAGTTTTTTATTTTTAATTGTACTTCAATTTTGCAATGATAAGTTATTTAGTATCTTAAATAGTTACGAGATACAAAAATCTCCGCTTTTATAAACTACCCTAAAATCTATTTTCATGGGAAAATGAAAATACCCATTTTATTTATAATCAATTTGCGCACAATTCTCAGCTCATGGTTGATACCTGGCTATTTAGGTTGGTCAATGAAAGTGTTATCATACTGAGGTCTGGTATTGTCTCGGTCATAAAACATTTGTAACCATTTGTAACCATCTGTAATACAAGGTCAATTGCAAAAACACGTATATTTATTGAACTCTAGTGCGACTCAAATGAAATAACCTTAGGTGCTCAGACCCTTAGCATATACTCAATTATTGTTATATCATTTACTTATTGAATAAATGAATTATAAAATGTTTAAAAAAAATTGCATCATGAATATTACGTTGTCTTGTTTGTTGCAGGCTCGTTATCGGCGCTAGTTTACCAACACTCCCTGATGCAGATGGCCCTCCCTTGTAGACTTCTGCTACCTGAAGCTGAGGGTTCAGGTATAACTCCAGACAGTCCTGGCACTGTCAGCACAGCCCAGCAGCTACTGTCGCAAGGAGCAGGTATGTAACTTTATAGAGCAGTGGTAGCGTATGCCACCAGGGTTTGTCCGCCAGACATTCCTGGTCTTCTCCTGGCAGTGGTGGATATGTAACCATCTTCTGAGGCTGGGCCACCATAAGGGTAAGGTTACTTCCATCTCAATGTGATGATAATGATGATTGTGTGGCACCAGTAGAAGTCTTAAACCTCCCTTAAGCCTAATTAACAAGACATGGCAGCTATATGAACAATTGCCCTTTGGGAATTAAACTCAGGACCTTTAGATTAGTATCAAGGATTTATGGCCACTAAACAAAGAGTCTGATATGATTGAAACGAGGCTACTGACACTACATGATTTACAAGCGTATCTCTATAAGGAAAACCTCTATTCGCTGTATGAGGTAATTGCAATGGCGCAGGAACGGGAGGATATGGGGGTAAATTTTAACCCCCATCCCCCCAAATAGTATAATAATAAAACTTTCAGATAATGTAAACATCTTATTGAGGCAAGATACAATGTTCACACTAAGTTAACATAATAAAACTAAAATGTGCTTGGAGCACACACTGAAGAGATTTTGAAAACTCTGATAGTGAAACCAGCTACATCGGCTACTGCAGAAAGAAGTTTTTCAATTTTTGGACGCATTAAAAACTAGCTTTGCTCCACGATGAGGCCATGTAGACTAAATTTCCTGAGAGGCACAACAAAATTGAAATTACAAAACTGGTTAGTGGTTTTATAGCTATTAACAAATATAGGGCCAAGGTGTATGGAAACCTACTTTAATTTTCAGTGTCTTGTAATTTTTAGTTGAGCCGCATCAGATATAATTTTTTTAAATTTGTTTTATGTGTATTAAATCCAAAGCTTGGAATGACAAAAATAAATGAGAAAAATGCACAATGGGACCATCAAATACAGGTATTCCTCTTTATACCCGATTTCACTTTACGTGTTTTCACTATAACACGATTCAAAAAAATAAAAAATAATGCATGGTCAGCTGTAATTTTGCAGTCACCCTGTGTGGTGGTGGTGTGACCTTGTGCACACACATTCCAGTGAGGGCAATGATCTTTACTGTACAATTTGGTGTTGGGTGGGGGGGGTTTATTGACAACATTGGAGATGCATGGGCAGAAGTTAAACAGTCCTGTAGGGAGTTTGGAAAAATATTTGGCCCGAAGGTTCTGACTCTCACGATTTTGATCCTGAACACGAGCTTTCCGATTCAAGACATGACATCGTTGGCATAGCAAGATGTTGGATTTGAGGACATAGATAAGGTAAATGTGAATGAATTGCTCCAATCCCACTCAACAGAACTCACCAATGAATATCTTCTGGAAATGGAGAATGGCATAAATGATGAAGAGGAAGAGCCCTATGTTGTTGAGCCTATTAAACAACATTCAATAAAACAAATTGATGAATATTTTGAGCACATTGACAGTGAAATTAGAATCATTGAAGAGATATGACCCTAACATGGATAGAAGCACCAAAGTTGCCAGAGAGATCCAAAGTTATTTGGCTTGCTACAAATAACTCTATAGAGAGAGGAAGAATGCTGCCCGTCAGCTGAGTCTTGACCATTTCATCAAAGAAGTTGAAAATCGTCATTCTAAAGACCCAGAGCCTTTACAACAGCAAAAGCTTACAATTCCAGGGCCTTTCAAGAGAGCAGGAGCCTACCATCCAAGGGTCCTAAAGCCTATCATCCAAGGGCCTTCATCCTAGCAAGAGCTTACTGTCCCAGGACCTTCAATAGAGCAAGAGTCTACCGTCCCAGGGCCTTCAAGAGAGCAAGAGCTTACAATCCCAGGACCTTTAAGTGATCAAGAGCTTCCCGTCCAAGTGTCATCAAGAGCCTACCATTAAGATAGAGATAATTCAGATTTGCCAAATCCAATTAATTTATCGTGCGCTTGAAGATAAACAATTAGTGTACCTGTAGCATTGTATTAATTAGATAAATTATTTAAAAATTGTGTTTGTTTAAAATTTCAGGGGATTGAAGATTGACAATAGGTGTAGGCTACCTATAGCTACTAGTTAGATAAATTAATAAAAATTGCATTAATTTACAAGCTTTAGGTTTTTATTTACGTTTTCCTTTGGAGTAATCCCTATATCACCCATGGTAAAATCAATTCACTTGCGTTTTCGTGTCACACAATTATTTATCAGAACCAATCACTCACGTAGTATAAGGGACAGCTGTATTACATGTTCCTGGTCTTTTTTTAATCTCAAAAATGTTATACCCTATAAAAGCACATGATTATTTCCACCCCCCACTCCCAACCCCCAAATAAAAACGTTCTTGTGCCACTGGGTAATTGTATTATATTTGGAACAAAGTACAAGAAAGGTAGATAGAAAACATATAAAAGAAATTAACACAATATGGTTTGAAAAGAACACATTTCACCCTTTACATTGTTGCCCTTGGACAAAGTTGTAATGGGTCTGCCTCTTGAAGAAAATCTTCCTTTTGTATTTTTAAGTTTCCTCTATTAAGAAATTGTGTTGTTCATTTTACACTCCCTCCTGATTAGCTCCGATAGAATGAAACCTAGTTCGGGGGATTGGGCAGTAACGATTGATTTTCTTCAAGCGGGAGCCATTACCTCGTTATCAATGGCAACTAAGTGCATTGAGAGTCTTAACAGCGTTGTATCAATGGTTTTTTTAAAACTTAATTTTACAGTAATTAATAGAAATACACTAACATTTGCTATTCATAAGCGTACACACACATAATGTTTGAGGTGTTTCTAATATAATATGAGCCCCTTTAACACATGAATGAACTTGATATATTCCTTAGTAGCCACATCAATAAGATCATGTTAGCACTCCGTACTAAACCGAATCAGGTCAGATAAAAACTCGACACTTAAATAATGTACACCAAATGTATAAGTATTTAGATAGAGAGCTTGTTTGTTTTATTCTCACCATGTTTTAATACCTGTTCAGGCTTTATACTTTACTAATTACTACAGTAGTGGAATAGGTATAAGGAAGGTAGAATTTAGAGGAAATGTACTTACATTCAAGTAGTAGGAGAGTGGGAAACCATTTAACCAACTTTGACAAACTCAACCAGGGTTCTAACTCTGGTCTCCCATGAGATTGACATGTTAGACCATGTGACCATCACTACAAATAATATTATTTATAAACCACAATCAGTTTAATCTGTAATTATTTCTTTATTATTTGATGTCACAGGATGGATATACAGATTTATATTGTATTTAAGGCAATTCCACACCAACAGTAGGGTAGGAGGTTAGGGAAAGGCTCTCGGCCCCTTCTACTTCCCCTTGTATGCACACTTATGTTATTGGTTTATACCATCTCGCAACACATTCAACTTGTATCACTGAAATCTACTCTGTTGTTCCCAGCTTGTAATGTACTTTTCCTCTTCACCGTGGATATGGAGTCACTGACCGGACCTCAAGCGATCAAAAAGGCGGTGCAGCTCATGTTCCAATGCAAGCCCTTGCCCCAGGCGACTGTGGTCCACTTCAAGGTGTCAGGTCAGGGAATAACTCTGACAGACAACAAACACAAGTTGTTCTTCAGGAAGCACTACCCTGTCAACACAATCTCTCACTGTGGGCTGGACCCGGATGACCACCGCTGGAGTCAGAAAAGTGAAGAGACCGGACAGCCCATCAGCTCTAAGTGAGTCAACACTTTGATGGTTGGACTAGCCTCTGTATACTCGACCTTCGTGACACAAAATTGTTCTTTCGATATGAAACTGTGACATTTATTTCAACGTGAGTCCAATACTTTGGAACAGTCGGTTGTGCATCTACCTACTGAAATAAGGGTCTCAGGTTCAATTCCCGGCATCACCGAAGAATTTATCTTTGATGAAATTCAAGCTTCACCTTTCATGGTGTTGAATTAATAGCCGGGAACTCGGTATTGTGTATATTCTAGAATTAGGTTAGTTTTATAAGTCGTGTGCTGATATGATCAGTTGTTTCAAAAATTGAACATTGAATAACCCAAATAAAAAGCAATCCAAAAAGTGATGCATGACTTCCAGCATATTTTCTTTTCAGCCATATTTTAATTTAAGTTTGAAGGGAGGGTCGCAAAGTTTGATTAAGAGAAAATACTCCCTCAATTCACCAAGTCAGAATTCAAATCTTTCAAATTTCGAGTTTTTGTAAATATTTGGGCACGTTGCTGCTGAGCTAACTCTTCTGTTGTCATAATTTGGTTTTACTGATATAGATGTTTGTTGAACACATGCATAAATATTCTTTAAATTGAAAAATGATACCTGCTCACAGGAATCAAACCTGGGACCTTTGGCTCAGTAGGCTTATGTTATAACCACTGAATACTCCCTAATTTTAATCACTTTATAGATGTATTTTTAGTGATGTCAAGAATCCTTTTATTCTTGATTTTGATTCTTAAATTTTAACCTTGATTTTTTTTTATTTTTAAATTCTGATCCTAAAATTTACATTTTCAATATTTTTCCATGCATCTAACCTCACATTAAAAATTTGCTATACATTTGCAAATAAACTAAAAATTGTAAATAATTTGATCACAAAATTCTAAATACTGCCACTCTGTTTGGATACCAAAACATTCAATTAGTGCTGTGAATTGAGGTATAGAAAATTGTGATAAGATTGATATTTTTGCTTCCAAAAAGAATAGAGGATTCTAGTTCAACATCCCTAATTTAAACTATTTTCTCTCATGGCTTACTTTTGTTAGTCAACTCTGTCTTTTTACTAAAAGCTGTATATATTTTTTCTAGCCGTTGTTTTGGATTCGTGGCCCGTAAGCCGACCAGTAAAACGGACAACCAGTGTCACATATTTGCGGAGTTGGAGCCTGAGCAACCTGCCTCAGCAATTGTTAACTTTGTTTCAAAAGTTATGATGAGCGGTGGAACCATCAAGGCCAATATTGTGTGAAGAGGTCACAAGTTTTTATCAAAACCTGTGTCCACGGTAAACTCATTGTGATACCGCGCACAATTCATGCTCCAAAATATTGTTTGCAATGGCTGCAAAGAGCTGAAGAAATCATGTTTCTAATTAAATTAATTTTAAGATTTTTAAGCAAGAAAACCAAAACAAATTAAATTACTTTCAGAGAGATAATCAAAAAAGGTGCATTAAGAAAAAAATAGGTGTTTTCAAATAATAGCATATCTATTGTTTTGTTGACATAGATGATAAAAATGTCTTCTTAATGTTTTGAGATGACTTTGACTTAATGGAAGTTTAAAATAAGCTGTGAATATAATGTTGTGTGCCGCGGGCTACCCTTATTATATTAAAGGAGGGTGGAATAAGTGAAAAGGGTGAAAAAGGGTCCAGGAAGTGAAAGAATGCAAATACTTGTTAGACTTTTATTTCACTTTTAAGTAACTAAGTCTTATTGGGAGGTAAGCATATTAGACCCCAGATTGTTCAAGAACCCTTATCTTTGACATTTGATAGCAAAACATCACTGACAAACAAGATTTCAATGCGGTAAATATCTCAAGGTGCAGGCATTTTGAGAGAATATTCAACTTGTAAAATTTCACCTACCACCAAATTGTATTAACATACAAAATAAACATGAAATATTCTATGTTGATCCTTTTTTAAATCAGAAACAATTTAAACTAATATTGTTAGTTAGTGTAAAAAAAATTGTATTTTTCTTGTAGTGTCTACATCGATTTATCTTTCCCATAATATTATCTGACATCTATTGTAAATCTAAGTTTTGAAAATTGTTGAAATATAGTTGTACTATAGTCTAGAAACCAGTATTTTCTTTGTTATGATTAAAAAGCTAAAATAAACTTTTATCTTAAATATAACGTAAGATTTATGAAGGGAATGTAAGTAAGGACATTGATGTGTAAGAAAACTTTCAGTAAAACTTCAATGAGCCAAAAGTGTAAGTTTCATCACATTAAAGGTTTATTATATATTTTAATGTTATATGTTTGGTTATGATATTCATATTAAATAAATATACATAAATAAAACTTAGGCAACCTCCATTAAGTCTGCTAGAAATAAACTTTTAAGCTTTTTAAATTTTATTTTATTGATTAGAAACTGAGTTATACATCACCTAATGTAAATTACATAAAAGCACTTTGCTTATTGCATAAGTGAATATTAGTTTGTTTTAGTTGTAAATAATACATAATATTATTGTAGTAAAATAAGTTTCTTTTAATGTTTGGTTGATTTATGTATGACTGTAGTATAAATATTATAAAATGAATTCTTAAAATCTGTCTTGCCATAAATATATAATTATTATAAAAATATAAATGTATAGATAAAATTCACTAAAATATTAATTTATCGCTCATCATAGCTGAAATGAAAAATGTCGCATGACTTTATATAATATTTAATTATATTACTGAATTATTATGAACTTATTAAAAATTGTTTGTATTCATAACATATTAGGCTAAGTAATAATATACCCTAATAAAAGCACAGTTTTTAGCAAAACATACACAAAACATTAAATTTAACCTTGTATGATAACAATATTTTCTTTTACATGGTGTAAAAAAAATTGTTTTGGCTGTTTATGATCGTATATATTTGAGGAATGAGTTTTTTGCTTTGCGTGACAAATAAATTTGCAAAAAGTACAATCTGCAATATTTTATGTTTAGTTGCTAGTATTTTTAGTTTTCAATGAATTCTTCCCAGTGACTAGGTAGTAAAATGTATAACACTATATTAATAAATTGTGTATTGTAAAGTGTATTAACTTGTATATTGAAAAGAAAAACTGTTTGAATCTTAATGAATTACATACATTTATCGAGGTTAAAATGTGTAGATATTCGCCATGCCTTAGAGTTCACAGTAATCCTCTTCCCTCATACAGTGAGTGTTGCCTAATGAACTTGATGCCTTATGAGTGATATTGTGGCAATATTTTCCTGGAGTGAAGAGAACAGAATATAATAAACTGTTTGAATATTTCTATTAAGTTAACATTTGCTTTACTTTTGATGGGTTTTTTTTTGTTTATGTTTGTGTATTTCCTACTAAACATTTATAAATGCATTAAAATACAATGCGATAGTACAATAACTACAGCACCAAGAATAAGTTTAAACGATGGATTAATACTTTATAGCATAAAATGCTCCACTACTAGACTAAAATACTCTTCTAAAAATATGGACTAACACATAGTCTAGTGCATAACCTGGGATTTTACATACAAAATTGATCTTATGACAAATAGTTTTTCATTTGATTTGTAATGTTATATTATTTTACTTGTGTATTTGAGTTGCTGGTCATTTTTGTTCAATAAACTGTTATTTTCTTAAATTACTGTTTAACAATTATTTTGATTCCTTATTTACATCAGGTATGAATGATACCAGTTAGTTATTCAAAACAAAACATTGGATTTACTATGAGTGTGTCGCTCTCTATAATATAATTTTATAATGCTGGTGTATTTCCTTTCACATTCAACCTTATCCTTCTCCGGCTTTAGGGCCATTGTAAGTTGTGGATACTATGAACAGACATTACCATATGTAGCTAAATGCAAGGCCGGGGGACACTCGTAAAATGTAGGTCCACACGATCTTTTTTTTTAATTTGTAATAAGGATCTATAATTTTTATTTTTACCCCTCCCCCTTTTCTTTCCTTTTCATTGAAAACTGACTTATCAATAACCACATTAACAGTTTTAACTTTTAGGTTTAACACCTTTAGATTAATTTATTTGTATAGTTGGTATTTAGCTTAGACCTCTTGTACAACTGGAGTAGTTATAATGAACAGAAGAATACAGTTCACACTCTACATTGCTGCCACTGGACAAAGAGATACTGACTGCCTTTGGAAGAAAATCGATCATTGTCGCTCATTCCCTCGGTCTAGGTCTTATTCTATCAGAACTCCTCAGGAGGGGGCGTGAAACACACAACACAACTCCATAAAAATATATATATATAATTATAAAGGAAATATGTAATGAATGATATTATAAGACTAAATTGTAAAATATATTTAAATAAAATACACAACTTGAATGGTATCTAAGAAATGTTATGGTTATGATCTATATTTTAAATTTTATTTAATGTAGTTAAACCTATTACTAATTCACTGAAGTTCATCACTATTAGGAATTGAAAGAATAAATTTCCATCTTTGTAGAGGTTCATTGATCTTGGAACACATGTGTGTCTATCTTAAAGCTTTCACTGCCATACATTATCAGGATATAAATTAGCGAAATTTGATCAAAATTGTCAGACTCATCTTTTATAAAGTAACCTTAATTTGTATATAGTTTTTTTATATTACACATACAAACTATTCACATAATTATGCATACCCTTGATTTACTTGGACATTTGGTACACCTCTTAAAATTACAAACTTTCTACTCTTGACAGAGTTTGGCGGTTGGCCGGAGGGTGCAAGGCACTCAGAGTCAGCCGAATTCGAACAATGTCCAAAATTTGTTATTATTTTATAGGTATTGATAATATCTATCAAAAGTGACAGCTGCAGGTCACATGAGTTGATGTATGACTATGTAAATTACATCTAGTAGCGTTTCTAGTTATTAAATATGCACCAAGATAAAATAAATATATTTTAAAAAAACTCCAGATTTCAAATAAAATAAACCATGTCATTTATGTATTAGAAGAGAGTGCATTTTAATAATGAAAATATTATTAACACTACTTTTTTGTTTCTAGGAACATTTTATCTATAAACTAATACTTTGTTCCAACTTACCTTCAATAAATGAGTGATTTTTTTTATTAAATCAGTTTTTTTGATTGTATTTTTATGTAAATTACTCCTAGTGAGGTTTTACATGGAACTTGGCCACACAGGTAGGGTAGGAAGAGAAGAGAGGGAGGAATATGATGGGGGTAGATAAGAACGTTTCTTTCTCTCTCTTAGGTATGAGACATTCTCCTTGACTACCCCAGACACTAACATATGTGTTTTTGGTGGAGCTGTCATCTGATGAATCTTCCTCCAAGTTGATAATATTATCAGATACTTAATCAACTCTTTGCTCCAATTTCAAGTATTCTTCAATTTTCTTTGTGCATGTGCATCACTCTAATCATTCCTGTTTAGTTATATAGTTAAATTTATCATATGTATCTTAAATCGTGGTTTGTGCACGCGAATTAGTGAATATAATTCAGGTTTGAGGATCAGATTTCAGAAATGTATAAACGTTAAATATAATTTCTCTTCCTTGACTGTGAATAACTTTACTCCCACCGATCTTCACACCACTACCACACACTTTACCTACAGAGTTAATGTCATTATTAACTTCCATACCATCAACTTATATAAAACAATAAAAATATGATAAAAATATTTTTTTAAAGTCAGTAGGCACCACACTGCCACTCGCTATCCTAACTACACCCATGCATCACTGCTAATGTTGGCTTGTCTATGAACTAGCTCGCACATGCGTACATACTGTTTTGCCACTGTGCAATCACAACAGTTCCATGTTAAACCTCATCAGCAGTATCTTTATTTTTATGTTTTTGCATCAACATATAAACAGGATGAAAACATTCCTTAATTTTGGAAAATTCAGCACAACTATTTAGTATCAACAGAAATGCACAGACGGGAAGACAAAATGCAACAAACTTTTCCAATTGTGGTTTCTTAAAACAATACTTTCTCTTTATGAAAAAAATAAATAAATTGCAAAACAAAGCAAACACCCTGAGTTGGAACCAAAACTTGCTTCTTATCAAATAATCATGTTAGGAGAATTTTTCACTAAGTTTAAATTTAAATAAAAACAACAATTTGTTAGTTATTAAACTTTTACTTTCTTTAGAAATAACTACCAGTACATATTTTCACAATGTAGTTCTGAGTTCATTAACTTAAAAAGTTCTCCTCTTAAAATACAGAGTATGAATTTATCAAGATTATGATCATAACACAGTTATGGTACATTAAGTATTTAATCACAGATCAATGTGTGTGTATGTATATATAAATCCAATCATGTCTAAAATTAACCGCCATGTATTTCCACAAAGTTGGAAAACTTTATTTTATGATATTTGTGTGCATAAATGGAATGTAAATCCCTATGACTTAACGAATGGAAATAAAAGAACACTGAAACTTTGGTCAGCAAAATCTGTTAAAGGATTATGGAAAGTAAGATAAAATTAGTTAAACATGTAGTTGTCTGTGAAAGCTCTAACTGTTAAGCTGCTGAAAACACCCTGTCGTAAACATCAGTCTCAGTCATCATGGTTAAGGTAAAGTATTGTAACGAGATAATTTAATCAAGACTGCGGCCGAATCTCATATGACCATAGTCGTCAAACTGTTCACCTCTCTTTCCAAACCTCATGTGCCCATAGTCATCAGACTGTCTTTTATTGAAATCAATAACATCTTCATCTTCGATTAGAAAATCACTCATCATGTCAGCAGGGGATTCAATAGGTGTCAGGTGGGCTCTCATGAACTGTTGGGACCCAGAGTTACGTGGGGCTAATAGGAGGGAGCGTCCTCTGGCCCCTCTTTGACTACCTCCTACGCTGACACCGTTGGACGTTGCACTTTCCAAGTTGGATGATGTGGCGTGTGCAGAGCAATGACTTTGGTGCTGAATTAAAAGGTATATAACTATAGTAAGAAGTGTTGCTGCAATAGTTGTGTGCCCCATTTGTGATGCTCTTCGACCTGAAACAAAACAAAATACTTCTACATACTTTAAGGTGGCTTCGATATCTGATAGCTCGCGATCTTAATTGATCGCCATATGTAACTGATGTTTTCTGCATGTCCACAATAAACTCTGTCTTAAAATATGAGTGAAGAATGAATGACACGGAATGACTCCTGGATAGCTCAAAGGTAAGAGCATTTGGGTACTAAGGCAAAGGTCCTGGGTTTGATTTCTGTGTCTAGGTTTCATTTCTCAATTTAAAAGAGTAAAATCTTTCTTGTTAAAGCTATAAAACGTGAGTGAGCCTTGAGGTTTTTAAATAAGTTGTTATTAATAAAAACATACAGAACTTTGATTAGTAACTGATTGAAATAATATTTCTTGTTGAGTAACTATGAATTATTTGGTTATTGATAAGAGTAACTGTAAAGGAAATGTGGCAGATTCTGAACTAGAGGGCTGGTTCGCATTTTTGACCAAGTACGCTGAGATAGTTTTCCCACATTGTGGTTACCAAACATCATCTAGGAGTGATTGCTAGTACATTTAGTTAAAATTAACCGTTTTCATTTTTAAAACAGCTGTTAGCCAATACAAGCACCACTAATTTTGTAAAATTAATTGTATAAGCTAATACTTTTTTTTTAGGTAAAGGAGGGAAAGATTTGTAGAAATTAATAACAAAAAATATTATAGACAAGTTCAGTAAAATATTTGCACGTCTTTGAAACATAGAGTAAATATCATAGGTCTATTATTTAAGCGCATATAGGCAAAAGTAGTTCAACTCAAAATAGGCTTGTTCATTGAGACAATCAACTAATTGCTGATTTTAATCACCAACATCGAGAGATAGATGTAAAGCACCTAGCTCAAGCTGAGTGCAATGGCACAATTATTGTAACATGCATTTTAGGTGCACAAAAGTGCAATGAATGGAATTTGCTAGAATCATTCAAGCATTTATTTTTTAAATACCTACTTACCTAAGACTGTTGTGTTGCACGTGGATACATTTTAATCCAATGGAAGGATTCAGGAATGAATAATTAAAATTTACTAGTGGGTTATATAATTTTTAAATAGATAATTTGATGTACTAAAAATATACACTATTTAGCTAACAATTAAAAATATAGTTAAAACTGAATTTCAAATATTGATTTTTTTAAAAGTAAAGATAAGCCAAAAATGTCAAGCTTTCCCCAATTTTTGTTTGAAACTTATTATATTAATCATTTGCATTGAAAACTTTGACATGATAGAGCCCATCTATCAGATAATAATTAAAATAATTGTACTATTTGGATGATCCCTTTGAATATAAAATAATACCTCCTGGTATTCCTTGTTTTCCTAATACTTCACAATAAGTTTCACCGTTTCTGAGACAACTAAAATCAGGCATTGGGTGGGCATTCTAATTAATAAAATTACCTCTTGATGTTTTCTAGCCTCCTAGTGCTCCACAGTACATTTTACTTACATTTCTGCTAAACAAGAACCCAGAAACGTCGGGAGTTTTTTACAAGGTGTATCTTGTAGGTGACATATAAAATAAAACTGTAGTAAGAGTAAAAAAACTTTAACATTAGGTTTGTATATGTCTTTGTAGACAGACAAACACCCCTTTAAGGGGACGTCCAATAATTTCCAGAGGGGTCCAGTTAATCCCAGCGGGGTTCAGACCCCCACCTTGCTACGCCCTTGCTAATTATGCTAATGGTTTTAGGCATTAGGGAGGTTATGATTATAGGAAGTGTAACCACATTTGCGTGGAGGAAGAGTGGAATATTTTTGGGGGAGAACCTCCCTCAGTACACCTGACCAAGATTCGAACATCGATCTCCCCGTTATCGGTGGTCTAGTCTATTGCGAGAGTAGCGCGTTAGACCACGCAGCCACCGAAGCGAGTACCATTTAAGCATTGTTGAGTCGGACGCTTTAAGCCACGTGTGATCAACGAAGCAAAAAAAATTTTTTTTTTCCACTCCCCCTTCACACCTTATGGACGTATAAAAGACGATTTAATCAGAAATTAACGTCTAAGTACCCGTTCGGGTTTTGCACGTACATAAAAACGCTAATAGAATAGGGACGAAGACGAGAAATTTTGGAGGATATGTTCCCACACTTGTGTTAAGGGAGAGTAAGTAACATTTATGAAAAAATTGTCCCGTCACCTACAATTCTAACACGAGCGCGGAGCGTGATGCACTAGACATTTTTGTGTTGCTAATATACCCCAACAGTCAACAATACAAATATTAATTGATAATATTTACATTAAATAGTCAGTTTAAATAGCCTTTAGTTTAGTTTATTTGTTAAAGAGACATAATACATACATTTTCATAGATACAGAGAATGCAAATACCAACATTAAAGTTCTAAAATGTAAGTTTGACCTATAACACATGAAGAAAAATTAGCAAATGAAATATGCGGGGAAAAATTTTCAAAAAAACCCGCTGCACTTAAATATTTATAATTGTTATGAATGAGGACACGAATTGGAACCTTATTTATATAACATAAACATACTATTTGAGTGATTTGTGGAGGGCTCAAACCATTTGGACGTTATTATAAAGTAAATAATATCTAGTGCTATTTTCTGCTCTTTTAACATAAGTTCTCAATCCAGAAATCCTAGAACACAGAACGTTGAATCGTCGTCATACCTCTTGTTATACTCTAGTTTCCTAATACTTCAAAACAAATTTACACCATTTCCGAGCCGTAAAATCTTAAGTAACTGACAGAGAGAGCCATCTGTGAGACGATTAATGCACTATTTGGAAGTGGGTAGTGGTCACTTTCATTGGAACACGAATCTGGCTAAGATTTTTTATAATAATCAAACATTGCCATAATTATTAATTTTTCAGTTTAGTAAAAAGGTCGGTTAGGCGCTGAAATATTGAGATCAAAATGTTTTCGATCAGGAACCTTTATTTATAGCAATCGATGTAAAAAAAAAGTAGAAATATGTAATCAGTATGTGCTATGTAAATTTCTAAAACGATCATTATCATATTATTTGTGTAACATGTTTTATGTAACATCTAAATTCTGACAGCCAAAACATCTATCCAGTGATTGATTTATTGTTTTCAATTCTTCAATCGGTGTTAAATTACTAGAAAAATATATATTTTGAAAACATAAAAATATATTACTATAAATTAAAAAAACTTAAGATGTGTAGTTCATGAACTAATAATTAAATTAGAACTATTCCTCCAACTGAACCAGTAGAGCTAGTTCACCTCCTTGTTTGAACTAGTTCAAATTGAACTACCATATGTAGTTCACGAACGATCACGCTACAAGCTACAGTTCAGTTCGTAAACGGATAAACTATAAGATGGAGATGGGAAGTTATTGGACTAGATATAGTTACTAAAATGTTAATTTCAGTGAACTGAAACACTTTAAACTCTTCTGCCCTTCTACTGTTATTGTTAATAGAAAATATAAGTCAAACAGTAAACTTTTTCTCCCCCCCTTTTCAGCCCAGCGTATTATTTACTAAACTACTTGTTCAGATTATTAGCATTTGTACTAATTATGCTAATGGTCTAGACATGAAGAAGGTTGACTTTAGAGGAAGTGTATCCACATTTGTGTGGAGAAAATGTGGAAAACCATTTTGGGGAAACTCCCTTCAGTACTCCCAGCCGGGATTCAAACCCCGATCTCCCTGTCATCAGTAGTATAGTATAACACGATAGTGACACCTTAGACCATGCGGCCACCGAAGTAAGTAGTAAAGCTATTATATGTGGTGCTTATTTATTCACAGAAAATTTTAAAAAGTTAATATTATTTGGGGTTTTTTAATGACCATAAGTTAATTCTGAAAATCGATACCGTTTAAAACCGATCTATCAAGAGGCCTACTTATATTTACGGCGAATCTTACATCAATTTCGCTTTTGGAATTCAAATTAGAACTATAGTAAGTCAAAAACAAAGTGTGATGTTATACTTTGAAATATTATGTTTTATACATTTAATGTATATAGGCCTAAGTTACATATTTTAAGATAACGATACCAAATGTGTTTTATGCATTATTAACACAAACTATACATTTGTAATATTTAAAACTCATTTCTAAAATTACAATACAACTACAAATTAGAGATGTGTAATTCAAATGAAACTGTTACTTAAGCTAAACTAGTTCACCTCATTGACGCGAACTAGTTCAAATTTAACTACAGTTTGTAATTCGTGAACGATTGAACTACTGTATGTAATTTGAACTGTTGAACTAGATAGTTCATTTCTGTGAAATGAATCACTTTGAAGTGTTCTCAACATTGAATCGTTCTGCCCATCTTTCCCGATTATTTCGATTAGATTATTTATTAATCGTAGAAAAAGTCGATTCTTCTATGTACAGCAGCCCTCACAATGCATCGATTACAACCGTCATTCCTTGCTTTAGACTGGATCGTATTTATAAAATAAGAAAAAGTTAGGCCATTGTTGTGTGCGCTGCACACATTTCATTACTAGGCTGTTTTCGAATTATCTTATTCATTAATGTGACTTAACAACAAAGTCCTCTATTAAACAGCTATCATCATAATGCAAATATCAAAGAATTATTAGAATTAAAACTAAACATATTTATGTATATATTTTATTTAACTAAATTTAAGATAGGTAATATAGTATATACACGCAAGTTCGAATGCAAACAAACAACATTCAAACTAACGTAAACCTATCTTCTCAATAAAAAAAGGTATTATTCATAAAGAAATACTTAAGATTATAAAATGTATAAATATCTAACAGCGACTCAAATAATTGCTTTACCGCACAAGAGTAGTTAAATATAGAGTATAAACCTATACATAAGATAACATAGATTATATTCTTAAGCACTCGTCTTAACGCACACGCCAACTTTTTTTTTACCGTTTGCCAAACTACAGTCAATGACACACAAACTCGATCATCTATCTTATAGCACTTTTGTGACATAATTTTAGTTACATAATTAATATAATTGCTACTGATAAATTAATTTTAGAATTAAACACTTTTGACTGTAGTCATTGATATTTTTCTTTATTTTTTTTTAAAGAAAAACAGATTTAATCTTTTTAAAAGAATTAATGACGTGAAGGGAATTTAAACTTTCCAAAATAATTTATTATCTTGAGATTATGTCTAATAAGCGATAAAGCATCATAAAATTAATGTGGTTAAATTTTGTATTAATATGTTTTAAAAGCAAACGCCCTCAAGTGGCCGAGCTAGGAACTAACATGTAGTTTAAAAGTTGCCATCCTATTTGTGTTATGTTGTTTGCTTTATGTCTATATCATTCAGATTGGTCGTGTTCAGATGCACTTTTGATGTTCAAATGTAAAGTTTTCGAATGTATTTTAATTAATATTGTTTAGTGAAGTTTTGACAAACAGGTAAAATTGTTTAGTTTTTAGCCTTTATCTTAATTTAAATAATAATTTGTTGTTCGTGTAGTTTACAAATTATATTTTAGTTTAACCTCTTTGAAATAGCTTTGTTTAAAAACAGCGGCAAACTTAAACCTAACAAAAGTAGTAAGCTTAGCTAAGCATGGTTTATTTGAATAACCTACAGCATACATACAGACATCGCACTATTTTAATAAAGTAATTATTATCACATTTAAAGACAATAATGTAAATACAAAGACCTATTAAAATATTTTCACGCATACGTTCAATTAGCGCATACTGTGTATTGAAGTAAGCATGGTATTTGGTAATGTTAACAATGAATTAAGACCTTGTTTGAATGCATTTAAAAAAATAAACTAATGCTTAGTTTTTTCCTATGCAACAGGAAAACCTATAATGCCTGTCTGTGTTTGTGTGGTTGGAAATATTATCTTTGAACTTATTAAAAACAGGAATAGAAAGGGCCTTTTAGAAAATACTAACTTTTTTTTTTGAGCTCAACATTTATCTTACTAGACTATTAGTGTTGTTTTATATGTATTAATTATATCTATCAAAAGTAACAGCTGCAAATCACATTATCTGACATATAACTTTTTGTTGTTTTGATCTTGTGAGTATCAAAAAGAAATAAAAAACCTTTCAGGGTAAAAGTCCCTAACATAAAGCATTGAACGTTGTTACATACATACCGAATCACGCCGTTCACTTACGGGGTAAGCAAAAAACTGCATAAAGCTAAAAAAAAAAAAACTTGTACTTAATCCATTCTCAAAACCTTTCTCCTCACTTCCCTATCCTTGCATACTCCCTTCGTTTCAACATCCATTATACACCGAGTCATACATGCTCTTTTATTCTTAAAATGTTTCTCTTTTTCAAACTTCGTCTACCACATTTAGCCACACACTCTACCTTCATACATTTGCTTCATCACTCGAGCTACACTCATCCTCTCAACACGCACAAACCAACGTAAAGGCCCGTTCACACGGCGCGTGTTCAGACGGATTCGGCTCGTAGATTGCATTATCACAGGTCGTGGGAACAAGGCTTTAGACGCTTCATTCACATTGACCTGTTGGATTCCCTTTTAAACCGCACTCCTTCAACAGCCATTCATTATTGACCCTGTCCACACGAGTTTTTCAACACACATTTCTTAGATAATGTAAGATTATTACACTATAAAATTGATATAAGTTGGGGAATTTTATTAATAATTGTGCCTGCATTTGTGTAGAGAACAAAATAGCCTCAGCACACCCTGCCGGAATTTAAACCCTGACCTCCCCGTCATGCTCACAGATGCGGGTATTGATGAGAGGGTAATTATTGTTGTGTTTGATGTAGGTGCCTATATTTGATTAATACCTTATATCATCCGCACCAGTGGATATGTGGCTGAGGCGTTAGTCTCATCTAGTTTGATTTGCCGATGACAGATATAATCCCGGATGGGTATACTGATGGGTTTTTATCTTACATTGTT
This sequence comes from Timema genevievae, assembly GCA_902155825.1. Classification (NCBI taxonomy): domain Eukaryota; kingdom Metazoa; phylum Arthropoda; class Insecta; order Phasmatodea; family Timematidae; genus Timema; species Timema genevievae. The sequence goes on along the minus strand of CABFWO010000388.1, from coordinate 118,133 downwards.
TCCTACTCTCCTTCCCCACAAATTCGGGTACATATCCCCTAAATTCTACCTTATTCTTTATATCAAAGAGTTACCTTATTTCGTTGCTGAGCAGATCTGACGAGTTCGCAGACTACGAGCACTTGAGTTCGAGTGCTTACCCCCCATCCCTTGCGGCAGCCTTTTATCTCTCAACGAAATGTGACGTCATAGACTTTCTATAGGGCGTAGCGTTGAAGTAATCAATGTATAATAAAAAAAAATATAACCAATTTTTCTCCCTCCTCCTTGTTTTGACGGGTATAAACGAAAACTCCTTTAATTTCGTATTCATCTCGTGGCGATGCTATTTTTACTTGGGTCTTTCTCATTCGATCAACATATTGCAAAGGATTTTGTAAGCTCCCAACGGTTATGGTAGAGTCTGTGTACTAAAATAATGGGTACCTTTCATTGTTCTGACTTGAAACAAAAACATGGAGTCAGGGTTCGGCCAGGCTGACAAGCGTGCGAGCGAGCGCGTAATTGTCAGATAGCTCTTTATAGTTGTTGACGAGGAGGCTACGAATCTTGGATCAGTTAAATGAGGGTGGTTTTTGACAAGTGATTTATTGTTGTGGTTTTCTCCTCCTCTCTCCACGCTAATGGTGATTCTTATTTGTAAAGTCCTACTTTAATAATATTGAAGTATTTTAACATATCAGTTTTACATACATATATACACATATAAGTATGGTTTATGATCTTACCAATTAAATTAGGCCGTTAGTAACAAGTGTGCTAAACCTATCGATATTAATAAAAATGTCAAATTGAGATAGTTTTCCTAGCACTCAATGAACCAACATACAATAATATTGCCTAGCGCCTGTAAACTATACTGTACCGGGTCGAGTGCGCGCGCTTGAAAAATAGAACCAGTTATATCTTTCAAGCGTGCGCGCTCCAGTCTGACCACCTCTCATTACAACCAATGTGTTCTATTTTATATTTTAGTCGCTCGCGCGCTTGCTCGCTCGCTCAGTCTGACCGCCCCCTAAGCCCGCAAGTGAGCTTTAGTGACCGAGCAGCCGCCGCTGTTCGTGATGATAGTGTCAACATTTGTGGAAGAGGGTGTCATGTGGTTAGCGCAATGAACCCTCCTGCTGTTAATCTAAGAAATTCTAGACCGGAACTGCTATTTATTTATTGAAGTAGTTCCTCATTTGTTCTCGCGAGGCTGACTTCGAACCCGTTCCAGACCCAATGCTTCAAAGATAGATTCTGAAAGCGCTTAGGGGCGAACGCCTTTTAAAGTTATTTGCGGGTTGATTCAAGCCTTTCAGCTTCATATTCGAGAATATCAGTAACTGTGAATTACATCTAGAGGGGAGACTTTTAAAAATAAATCTATTTAGAATAGTCCTCCCACCAAATTTTTTTGAAATTTTGATGGCCCTACACGTTATTTGGAGTAATCTTTGATACATTTTTGAAGTTTGAATGCCTATACAAGCTATTTTAAATAGTCATCGCACAGATTTTTTAAAATCTAGATTTTCTAAAAGTTATTTAAAAAGGTCTTCCCCGAGGTTTTTTTTAGTTTGGATGCTTCTATAAGCTATTTAGATTGCTCCTGGTACGAATTTTTCTCGAAAATTAGAGGACTATAGAAGCTATTTGCTCTATTTTTAAAATGATTTCTTCTTAGAAGCTATATTTTGAATAGTTCTCTTCTGGAAATTTTTGAAAATTAGATGTTTCAAAAATATATTTGAAGTGTTCCTCCGCCGACAAATATTTGAAAATTGAATACTTTGATAAACTATTTAGAATAATCCTCGCGTGAAAATTCTTCAAAATGACAAGTATTTACAAGCTATTTGGAGGGGTCCTCTCCTAGAGATTTTTGAAGTTTGGATAGCTCTACAAGATGATTAAAATGCTCCTCGAATGATATTTTTCTGATAGATGCCTCTAAAAGCTATTTAAAGTGGTCGTCTACGGCATATTTTTGAAAATTGAATGCATATAGAAGTCATCTGGAGTTTGATTTAAAGCCATCTTTCAGCTTCATATTCGATAATATCATTGTGATTTGAAATGTAACTAGGTGGAGGCAAATTTATTCCGGGGGTGATTTTTTACTGGGGGCGGGTGGGGTGGTGGTGCACCCTGCTCCCGCGATTCCGCCACCACTGTACCAATCTGGTCACTGAATACAAAAATGGTCTCAAACCATCCTTAAGGAATGGACTAATAGTTTACAGCACTAATGGTGGACATGAAAGAAAACTACAAAGTTTCTCTCAAAGTATGAAATCCACTTAGCACTTATGGTGTCCGAACTGTAGTGGGTAAAGGCTATTTTCAAAAATGAAGTTGAAAAAAAACCCAGCTCCGTACAATTATTAACCAAGATCGTGTAATATATCGTTCCTTACTCAGCATGGGAAGTGATATACTTTATAAAATTGACTTCAAAGTCATTATTGACATATTTTATGCAAGGAATGTTTGGAATATAATGAGCGTTTTCATTAAGTCTTTACGTTGACTATTTGCTTTAACTTTGCTACTATAACATTTGTGTAAAATTAAACATTTGCTTAATCTTTACCTTTCCTCAGACACGCTATGATGTAATTTACATTGACCTGCTTTGGTGGCCGCATGGTATAAAAGGTTACTCTCGCAATAGACTAGACTGCCGATTACGGGGAAATCGAGGTTCAAATTTCGGTTGGGTTTACTGAGGGTGTTTTTTTCATAAATGTTTTTCTCCTTACTATCATCGCAAGTGTGGGCACATTTCCTCTAAATTCAAACTTCCTCATCCCTAACTTATTAGCGTAATAATAGTGTACATGCATATAATCTCAACAGGTAGTAAGACACGGTTCTAAAAAATAAAAATACATGGATTTATGGGAGCCCTCCAACTGTATGCCACCCTGAGGCCCCTAAAATGTGTAAATACGGCACGGATTATAATTTGATATAGAATGAACAGGATAGAAATTATGTTCTTTGAGCTAGAGCAAATCCCAATTGGTAATTTCTCTGAAATACCCAAGCTTTACCTGAATTATTTAATAATTACTTTACTTTTTTTAGAAGTATGGTAATTATAAAATATTCTAATTTTACGAAAATTGATTACGAATGAATTTATTGAAGCCCACATCCCATTAAAACATCAAAATGTGTTCCTGTTCAAACAGGTTGTGTAAAAGCCTAACAAAAGTCAGCTATTTTTTCCCCCTTTTGAAGTTTCCTATCATATTTCAATTGTAAAGTTGCTGCTTGCACCTGTGGACATGCCCACAAATATGTAAGTCATCTCATACCTTGTTTGCTTATGAGGAGGACGGGGTTATAATATCCGTCGGGTGTACTGAAGTGAATTTTCTTAAATGGATTACCACTCTCCCTCCACGCAAATGAGGGTACATTTTCTCTGAACTCTTACATCCTAATAGTTAAATGCGGATAACTCGGACGGGTAGCAGGACTCTAGTCATGGAATGAAAAGTAAATGTTGGTTCAGTTTCTTCAAATTCGTCCCCCTGATGCCGTGTGGTATGGCGTGAGCAGCATTACAGACGAGATGTCTCCTAGATATGAGCGTCACGACGGATTAGCGATGTAAGCCCTATAACAAGATTCCTGTATGGAGGTGAAGCCTGAGAATGGCGTCTTAACAGGATCAAGCGATGGTAAAGGTCAGCGAGCCTTAGAGCTTTCATATAAATAAATAATCAGCAGAACTATTCAGGGCAGTTGCCACACGATGGCGGCAAAGTGCACAGTGATAGTTTGTTCTGATACGTTTTTCACTTGTTTGTCTGTGACCACATAGATTAAAAAAAAAGTGTGCGTGCTAGTTTTTGTATTAATATAAACAATAAAGATTTTTATATTTAAATAAATAAATTTTATTCTAATAAGCTTTGGAAATTATATTCTTACAGCCACTTCCATTAATATTATATTGGGAATAACATTTGTAACTATTTCTGTAACAACTCGTGTCGCTTTGATTTGTTGAGAAATATTGTTTTTTCTGCTCTGGTCTATCCAGCGTGTCAGAAAAACCTCTAATGTCTCTTCTGAAAGACAGACATCTCGTTTGGTTGTCCAGTGAGAAAGATCATTTGATGTCGCGTCTCGACAAGTGGGTCGTCTCGTGTCATGGGTACAACAAGCTGAAGCCTTTCATAATCTCCCGCGGCCGAAGGACCATGGCTGGTTTCACCAATGACAATGAGAATTCCCTTGAGACCATCGACCATCGTCGTCTCTCCGTGGATAAACATAGTCTCGGCAGTTCAGCGATACAGGTCAACGATAGGTTGAGGAACAGAGACGTTTGTCCTAACAAGTTCGGGCCGCAAGGCTTATCTCAGAGTTTATGTGAAGTTCCTTATGAATTTAAAAAAGTTTCTTTGGGTAACCCACGCCAAAAAAAGACTCCTAGGAACAAAAACAATTCGCTGAACGATTGTTGCCGCAAGACACCTGATTCAGATTTTTCAGTTGATATTAAAGACAACATCAGACGCGATGAACCAAGAAGCGCAGTCGACTTTCTCGAGGATCTCTTTTCGACAAACTTTAGTGATAAGATACATGAAGATTTTAATGACATAAGGAAGAATCTCAACATCGTCTCATCTTGCGAAAACTCGTCCGGTGATCAAAACAAAGAACTCAACCAGTACTACAACCAAAGTGAACTTAGGAGTGCTACCTCGGAGTTCTCTAACAACGCGGTTAACAACATGAAACACGTCCCTGAAATATGTATAACAGAATCGTTTGACGATGAGGATTACGAAGAACTTGAACGGTGGATACAGCACAGAGCATCGCTTGCACCGACTCACAACGACAATGATTTCTTCACCCGGTGTTCAAATCCCAACCTTCCTAGTCGCATGAAGAGCGACGCACGATTTGACTCACACAATCTACCCGACTCCGAAGACGTGGAAAATCAACTGCCAACATCTCTAACAGATTCGTATAGCTACGACGTGCCATTCAATCAGAACCCGAGAAGTACCCACCTTCATCCGCTATCTCAGGTGATAGATAACTACCAGTACGCTGACAATTCTCTAGGAGATGGCAAGGTCCACGGTCTCGGACACTATCGTCCTCCGCCAGAAGATAACTTCCGCGGGAGGGGGGATGGACGCGAGGAACTCAATATGAGCGACGAACTGCGGGCGTTCCTCAGTTTTCGTCATAAAACTCGCGGTAAGACAACTGGTAGTGGCAGGAGGAAGAGGCGTTCTGTCGTGGGAGGGTTCGGGGAGTCTGACCCTGTATGGCCCGGGGTTTTGCTCACCTTCGACCGGGGGGTACATTCTGACAAGGCGCCTCACAGTCTACTGGCGTCTTCGTCCACCCCGGAGCTTCGGGTGATTGTGTGACCACTGTGTGAGTCACGCATAAACATCACATTATCCTATGAAACCTACAAAATGTCTGTTACAAATACAATATTTTATTTTTTGGTACTTTCTTACCTACGTCAATTTCACATGATTTCACTTAGAGAATTCATAGGATAACTTTTGAAAGGATTTATGTAATCCAAAAATTTGTGTCATTTCCTCCTGAATGTTTTTAATGTTACGTTTTCAAGTTGAAATAATAACATCAAACAGCACAATTCAATGATGCAACTATTATATTTAACAGAATTTTTCAAATGTTTGTATAATTACTAGTTTAGTTTTAAAAAATTAGTGAGTTTTTACTTGCGTTAAGGCAACAAAGAGGAAATTAGTGGAACAGTAATATATATATTTATTTATTTTAAGAAAATTATGTATTTTATACTTGTACTTATTTAAAAACTTGGAACAGTTTTCTCTTTTATAAAACACGTTGAGAAGTTTTTAAAATTAGCTTAATTCCTAGTTTTATAATATTATAATTTATACGCTGTTATTCCCTTAAACTATATTTCTTAACATGTGTGCATATTGAAAAACAAACTAGCATATTAGTATTAAAAATGTTGATGTATTTTCCTGGAAAAGCACAAATGTCAATAAATAAAGTTCAAACTGTATGAAATATCACTGGATACATTACACAGAGTTATATACATAAGACAAATACACGTATTATTGTTTATGGAATTGTATTATAACGTTATGAGTAACTTTAAACTATCACAATTGGATTGTCTACATGCACAAGTTAGCTTATTTAATTTATGTCCTTCAAATTAAGATGACTTCCATTTTGAATCGTCAACATAGTTCATTAGTCCGGTCCAATTTCAATAGGAAAATCTACTAGATCAACTTTCACGCATTCATACGTCAAGTACTGTGATATGTAGCTGTCACTTTCAAATACTTAAAACAACGTTAATTGCTAGTAAAAAGTTATTCAATTTTGGTCGGTGTTTTCTAAAAGGCCCTTTCTATAATTATATATTAAAAAAAGAACCGTTCTTTTAGCTTCTTCGACAGCCATTTAAGAAACGAAGTGGGGGGGGGGG
>CABFWO010000388.1:61383-111539 GCA_902155825.1 Timema genevievae | reverse complement strand
TACTAGCGGGCACGCGGACTAAACGTCAAGCTCATCTAGTCTGGTTTGATGTATTAAATTATCTTACTATTTTGATTATAAATATATTTACATTTCAAGGGTACAAGGGAATAGGGGAACAGTCCAATTTTAGCTCGAATTTATGGTTAAAAGAGTTCTCTGTCATATTTAGACTAATTAAAAAATTATTTGATGGAGTTTGAGATATAAAAGTTGTCCTGGATAATGTGTGTAGTGTGACTTCCCCCCTTCACCCCAGAACCCTTAATTTTAAATTAGTTATCAACTTATTATAAAACAATTTAAGGTTATACGATACTAACTTCTTAGACCGCGTGTCCACAAGTTCGGGTCAGTTGGTGGTTATATATTTAACCTAAACAAACGTTTATTCGTTATTATAACAAGTACGAATATCCCAGGAGTCTGGGTTTCAATTCTGACCAGATTTACTGGGCTAAGTTTACATTTTCGTTTACTTAGGTTAGATAGTTGCTCACATTTATTCACTACTGGCAGAAATACTCGGCGTTGCTTCCAACAGACAGAAAAATATATTAATTTGATTTTTTCCGATCCAGTTTTTAATTGATTAAAAAAATCAAATCCAAATTTTAAAATTCCAGCTTTGAGGTGCACATGTTCGTGCACAGGGGCTAATAATTTTAAAATTTCAGATCTCTGCGTGAGGTCGATATCGTGCAATGCTCATAATAGACCAACACACACAAACATACAAACTCATCATTTTATTAATGTAGATTGCCATGATAAGGTATTAATAAATATTCGATCCAGATCCAGATATAAATTCTTCGACTCTTTAAAAAAAAAAAATTCCGGAGTTTCATTCCTTCAAAAGTCAGTGTAAAGGTATTTTATGCAACAGACTGTACATTATTTTTAAAAGCCCAAGTTTGCTGTTTATATTAATATTGTTTATTGAAAATAATTCACGCAAATTCATTTATTTTATATCCTTTAATTTGAACCCCAAACCGTTAAACCCCAATAATTGTACTTTTATTTTTGTTAGTAATTCTAATTTATCCCCCATTGTTGCCAAAGAGAATATTGTTTATCTGTTCGTTTTTACGAAGGGAATATTGGCCGCGACGCCGTTCATATAATTCAATTTTCACCACAGACAAGGGGCTTAACACTTTATTGGCTTACTTCAAATTTAATTTAGTCAGTTCGGCGCAGGCAAAGCTTGCGGAATTTTGATGATCAATTGGCCTCGTATACAAAGGGCTTTGGGTAGCAATGGAGGATGTTAAAACTTTTATTTAATACAGATTAAATGATTCGATTTGACCGTATCCAAGGCGGGTTCTTGGTTCAAACACCCCTTTCCCAGAAAGTAGGCTACAATTAAAACAATACATCACCAAAAACGGAGGACTAAATATGACCTCTAGTCTGGTTTACCGGTCTCGTTGGGGCTTAGGTTCCTATAAGGCGTGTTGAGGGTGTTTTGTTTTTTCTAAATGGTTTCTCCCGCTACACGTGGACACGTTTCTACTGAATTATATTGTCTTTATAACTGAAAGAAAAGTGATAAGAGGTGGACGTAAAAAGTATGTCTTGAGAACCCCCTCCCAAAAAGAATCCCACTCCACCTCCCTTTCTTTCCCCTTCGCCGAGCCCTTGCTTTCACAGTTAAATCAGTGCCCCCCTTACACTTCATCTCCTTTCCTCCCCTCTCCAACAAACCCTTCTTTTCACTCAATTAAAGTCCTTCCTCTTCAATCCATCCGCACACCACATTAAGACTACACTTTTGATCACATCTGGATTCAACCCAAACTCTCTGACTGGTGGATGAGAATCTTATGAAGCAAATGACCCCAATCTTTTCCTTAAACAAGGTCCAAAGAGGTGAATAAGTAAGGCCTACAATTGTGCATATATAAAGTGCTAACAAATGGTTGTTATGGTTAGCGCAAGAGTTATTATTAACTTAAGTTAAGAGGTAGGGATGAAGAGAATATAAAAGTGGATCTCCACCATAACTCACAAATTATTATTATTAAATTAGTGTATTAATAGAATCTAGCATGTATAAAGTCAATTTCATTAGACCAAGAACAAAGTTTTTCCTTATAAATATCACCTACAGTAGCCCCATGGCTCCTTTGGTGCTGACTGACAGCTCACAGCTGACTTCTGACAGTCAACATTTAGGTATATACCTAAATTTTGACTGTCAGAAGTGACAGCTGCTAAACACATGTTTTTTGCAGATCATATGGTTCGGCGTAGGGATACATAATTTGGTCTGGTAGCTTTGCAAAGCCGTCAGCTGTCAGTTGTGAGCTGTTAGTCAGCACCAAAGAAGCCATGGGGCTACTGTATACTCTGGTTTTGGTTGGCAGAACATGTTAGAAAATTCAAACCACCATTGTTAACATTCTACTGTATTATTTGTATTACTTTATATGAATTGATAATATATATTAAAAGTGATAGCTTCATTTAACATGACTTGATGTTTGAATATATTAAAATGGTTTTAGTAACTTTAGTAACTACAAGATACTGTTCTTCCTATCAAAATCAGGGTTTAGCAACATATGATTTCCATTATAACCAGCCTCGTGGTATAGTGATCAGAGCCTCTGGCTGCTGAACTAAAGGTCCCGGGTTTGATTCACGACTGGTACCGGGGGAATTTTCTCGAAAGGGGAATAATTCCCATAGACCCCAGGGTTTGGTGAGTTAGGTTTAAGTTAGGTTAAGATCTTTATTGGCTTCCCCTCATTTCATCGGCACATGGAAAGAACCTCCGCGGAAAGGATGTACGATCAGCACATTCGGGCGTCCCCTGGACACGGTACATTAGTACTGGCTAATCTTTCCACAAAATGAGCTACAGATTGATATAGCCTAGACATGTCATTCTTATAATTATTTCCATTATTTGCTCAGGCGCCCAATTGTATTAACATTGAATATATTAATAAGAAGGTTTAACTGCTGCCAGCTTATTTACCTGTGACATGGAGACAGCACATACTCATGGTAGGCCATCTGACACAGTGAACCCTGGCTACAATGTTCGGTTTTGATTTGCAGCAAACTAAAAAATTCTAGTTCACATTGGTAGTCTCCTGGATTAGTGTCTGATGTGATCAATGCTTTTAGTTTTATTACTATTTGTATAGAATATGACCTTAATAAACCAAATATTCATTGCAATATGTGACTTAAAAACTTACTTAACTTTCGAATAGACAAACTACCCACTTCCATGGCGGTCATCAATTCATAACTATGAGAGATGAATCCCCAATATCATTAATGATAAATTTGTCAGCCACGCCCCTAGGAATTGAGCCAAGGACCATTAGTTTAGAGTATTATTGAGAATGAGTGAAGTAATTATTATATACTTTTATTGCAGAGGTTACGATGGAGAGCGAGCAGAGTCACAGCGAAGAAGGTAGGAAGCCCCAACAGCTGGACTGGTTCTGCTTTGAGAGGAACTTCAGGGAGGTCATCGAGGAACTGCGGCTCAAGAGAGTGAGAGGTTTTAGTGCAACTAAACTATAGACCAGGGCCTCGATCAACTTAAGAACTTATAAAAGGTCCCATAATCACCGATCATTCCTCCACTACACTTTTACTCCTTTTTTTTTTGTCTATACATCTTATATTTATTCCTTAAAATCAATCTTCCTTGAATACTTTTGTTTCTCCCTTTCTAGAAAAAAATAAAGAATGAATGAAATATAAATTTTCATGTAAAACTATTTTATTTCCAAATAACTTTACCAGCTATGATCGATTACGGCTATTTTGGCTACAGTCAAATATTATTTGAAAGTACATGATATATTTGAGAGTTTAGAATACTCAAAGATCGACTTTCAATGATGATATAGTTTTATTACATGAACAAATGAAAATTGCTGCGAGATCGACTGCTCGATCACTTGTCGACACCTTCCCTAGACTCAAGGGTCAATAATGTGTGATATTAACAACATCACTGCTGGACATGTAGACAAAGGCGTCAGTCTCATATCGTTCACCCATCGGAGCCTGAAACCTAGTTTGGTATACCGAGGTGGTTTTTCCTTAATGGTTTCCCAAATTTTCCTCTAATAAAATGAGATCGAACTTAAGGTGATTATTACCTTCCTCATACTTACCCCATTAGGGCAGATGTGTGGCTAACATTAAACAGAACTACGTTATTTGTTGAGGATGTGTACTGATGTATTAGTTTATGTTCAGACTCTTCTAGTTGACACTCGCGCTGAGCTTCAGTTGGCCGTGATGGCGCGCCACGACATGGAGCGGTCTTTAGACAGAGAGCGCAGGGATGCTCAAGCGATGCGCATGCAACTGGATCTAGCTGTGAAGACAAACAGACGCTGGGAAGAAGAAAGAGCATCTATTAAAGGTTCAGCATCCCAGTACCGTGTTCAGCTCGAGTCTGCGACCAGGGAGAGAGATGCTCTAAAGGAACAACTACATAACTTGCAGGTGATGGAGATTGTCAAGTCTTACACATTTGTGTCATAAATGGAGGGGGTTGCATTAGTATTAGATTGAATTTGAACGAAACCAACTTTCCTTATCAAAGAAAAGCTATCTACTTTCTTACTTAACTGTACTTCCCAAGCCTTTAAACTAGGGTGACTATCATCTCAAATATTCTAGTTATGAATAAATCCAAAGTGAGTATGGTCCTTCTAGTTAACGGTCCTCTTGAAGTCCCTCAGTAAAAAACATTAGTTCTTTTTGTCCCTGCATCTCCCTACCTCTTTGAGTTTTATGTGTATTTACTAATTATGTCAATGTGTTAGGGATGAAGAAGACTTAAATTAGAAGAAGTGTTCTCACCTTTGTATGGAGAGAGAGTGGAAAACTATCTAGGAAAAACACGCCTCAATACAACCGACAACGATTAAAACCCTAATCTCCCTGCCATTGGTAGTACAAACTATTGTCTTAGATCATTTGATCACAGAAGTGGGTCATAATATAGTTAATAAAAATAAAGCTATAGTGCATATGTTAAGCAATTTTATGTACAAATTTTACCCATCATCTCAGTTCACTCTACCCTTTAAATACATGAAGATTCCCTAGTTCTAAATATCGACAGCATTCACCTCATGATTAAATGTCGCTCACGTGAGTAGATTATGAACAGATCTACTAGTGGCTGAATGGACTCAGACTCACCTGGTACTTTTGGTTGTCATTGATGGGGAGATTGAGGTTTGCTTTTCGACTAGATGCACTAAGGGCAATTTTTTTTAAACCTTCTCTACACAATAACAGGTATTTTATCCAAGTTATCCTCCTCACCTATATCTAGATTAAGGGCCAGTTTCATAGTCAGAATTAGTACGCCTCAAGTGCGGCGCTATACTAAATACAAAACGTCACCTACCTGAAATTGAATGGAATGGGCCAATTTCATATGCGAAACTGGCCCATTCCATTTTGGTCTAGGTAGGTGTCGTCCTGTATTTAGTATCGACTCGCCCTTTAGGCATGCTAAGTTTGACTATAAAACTGGCCCTAAGTCTTAACCACCATGTCAAATGAAGTATAAAAAAATATTGTAAACAGCTGCCCTGACAATTTATTTGTACCCACTTCAGTGACCGAATGTGGTCTAGGGCAGTGTGGTCCAGCTGGCGGCCTGCGAACCTAATGCGGCCAGCGCTCACTGAAAATATGGCCCTCACAGTATCCTGGAGGAGAGTTAAAGGGAAACCCTTGGTGGAAGATGTGAAATGGCTAATGATTCGAATACAAAATATGTATTTAAAAAGCTCATGATTGCCTTTTAATATGCATTTATTTATTGGCAGTAAAATTTGAAAGAATCCACCAACCTAAAATACAATTTATTTTTATGTATTGAACATAACTGTTTACTAAGTGTTGTTTATACGCCTATAGTTAGTGGGATTACTAAATACATCTTCGGCCAGCAGTGCAAACTGATAAACAGATTTGGCCCTCGGGTTGAAAAACGTTGGACCACCCTGGGCTAAGGCATCGCTCTCGTGTTAGATTGGCCTGCTGATGACGGGGAGATCGACGTTCAGATCCCGGTCAGGTGTATTAAGGATGGGTTTCTCTAAATAGATTTACACCCTTTATCCACACAAATGCAGATAGATTACCTCTAAAATGCTTCCTTACTCATCCCTATCCCATTAGAGTAATTATCATATATCCATATTTTCTGAACAGGTAGTAAAACACATCGATAATAAATAAATATTTTGTTTTTCTTGAACATCAGGGAGATTTTTAAGCCAACAAAATGTTGGTACAATTCTCCTTATGTATATTAAACAACTTAAGACTGTTGTTATCAGGTATGAACCGATATGTTATGTTTAAGCTGGAGAACACCAAGCTCCAGAGGTCGGTTGAGGAGCAGGAAGTTCACCTGCGCTGCCAACAAGAGCTGCAGAACAACTCCATCAGTCTGCAAGCGAAGACAAGAACTGGCTTGGATGAGGTCAAGAGGTCACTACCATTTGGATTGTTTGGAAATCATGTCAACATTATTTTGGCACACTGAATGAATGAAACAACTCTTGCACTCTGTATATTATTGCATTTTAAATTAAAATATATAATTCAGGAAACATCGTGTTTGTTCCCATGATAAGTTCAAATTTCACATTATCTTTTTATTCATTGGTTTTAAAGATACTAACATCAAGTGTAGTTATTAGTTCGTGAGCCTACACTTAAAGCTCACATTGAACTTCCTTTCACATCATATCACAAGACTAACATCAATCTATATGGTATTAAAACCCAAACCCCTTTGAGGTGATTGGTCATTGTCTGAAGAGGTTTCTTAGCAGTTTTGACCAATGGTAAAGATCAACTATTTTAAAATAAGTTTTTAAAGCATTCCCGAGATTGGACCGTTTCTGTTTTATATATTTTGATTGTAAGGGATGTTGAGCCATTCCTATCCCAACTGTTAGATAGAATAATTCATTATTCACTCAGGACTCGAACATGTACCCCTTGGAGGGCCTAGTAGCCCTAGGACAATGCCATTCAGGCAGAGGTATCAGGTTCCATTAACTTTAGTCTCTTAACTTTCGAGAAAAATAACTATTTAAATTAAAATGATGCCCTTTAGCTTTGTAGCGGTGATAGTGGTATTGTGTGTGATAGGAACATTCAAAAGCTTCTAGAAGATCATCGGCTGCTGGAACGACAAGTGGTGGCGGCCCAAGAGGTTGGCACCAAGGTCCAATCGGCCATGGATAACTTCAGTATTTTTGAAGACAGTCAAAAGAAAGAAACAGCAGCACTAGAGAAACAACTCATCTGCATCAACAGTGAGAACACTTTATCTGTGATCATATGCTGTGACCAGTGGCGAAGCGTAATGATAATTTTAGGGTAAGCTGAATCATGAACACTCATTAAGGGGCACACTTAACAATGTCGAAAATGGGATTTTTATGAAGATATATATAATACAGTACTTGCAGACCGCTACCGCTACTAATAATAGTAAAATCTTTTTTGCTATACCTTCTGTGAAATATCTAATTTTGGTCTTGATATTTTCCCTTTTAAATGCAATTTTCATTCAAAAGACAAGGCCTTAGTAAAATTATTTAACAAAAAGTCAACTGAACCAAAAAAGTCATTGATGATGTATACAACATCTCCCATTATTTTTTCTATGGTAAACACACAAAATTTTAAAACATTACTGATAGTCTGATATATATATATATATAAATATTATAATACGATATTTAAAACAATTCAATAAAATAATAAAATTCAAGTCACAATCACAAAACTAACCTAATCTATACTGAAATAAACCTTTGAATAACACTCTGAATGCTCAGAGCGTAGCAAATAGCCGGCCTACTGGTTGCCTCCAGTGACTGTGATGAACAGTTGTGCACATATTACCCTTCTAGCTCCCTGCAGGCCTGATTCTCCAGGAGCGTTAGGCGGAAAGTTATCAGCTTATCTTGCCAAAAGGAACTGACACTTTCGCTCTATGCACTTGCTAAAATTTCACTATGCTTTAAAGAATGACAGTTAAAATTTCAATTTCACATCTTTTTTATGTAAAGGGATGCTTTCTTTGATTTTTCAAAACCTTTTGGGGTAGCTGAGCTTGTCCTGCCTACCATGACGCCTCGCTACTGGTTGTGACATATCCTTTTATAACCATGATAAATTTGTTATGGAGAAATCACACATTTAGTTAAGTAAAAACACATTTACAAACACTTCAAAATGTTGTCAACTTAGTGTTTGTAGGGTGAAATCCTATCCTGTAGACTAAAACTTCTTTTGAGGTTTTGCTATTGTTAGAACAAAAGATTAAGGCAATTGTTGTCATAAGAGACGTAATAGTTTTAAGATTTGTGATAGATACTATTTTATTTCAAGTATATAGCTAAGTGGTGATATCAAAATGAGAACCTGAATAGCTTAGTTGGCAAAGCAGTCGATGTGGACAGCCTTAGGCCCAGGGTTTGAGTTCCTATCCAGGTGACATTGTTTAGCATTAACACCACTAGAATGTCATCCATGATTGTTTCTACATACATATATAATGTATTTTATCTATTGAATACATCATTTCCTGCATTAATAATTCGTTGTATAGACATCCATTTGGTTTTCAGCTGAGCTACAAAAATGCAAATCTCAAGAAGTAATTTTACCCAAACAAGATAGCCAAGCAGAAAGTAACAAGCAAATCGCTGAGGTAAACTTACTTTTATTACTATAATTTGAACATGACTAAATATATTTGTAGTAAACTTTACCTCGTTAGACTAGGTTGGTGGTACTACCAGGTCCTGGTCGCCTTATGAACCCCTCGGCTACTAACATTCGCGATGGCATCAAATGTGGGTGCAACATGAAGAGTGTAACTTAATAAACCTTTGTGGTTGTGTTATTAAAAAGTGGATATGACCATGTCTAATAATGAGTAACACTGACATTATAAGAGTGATTCTAACATATTATAGGTAGGTATGTTATAAGTACCAGGAAAATTTATGTAAGACATGTTTGGTTGGCAACACTGAAGAGAATCAGTGTGTCCTGTAGATACAGTGTATAGTGTCTAGTAATGTTATGAATTCATGGAACAACGCTGTTTCTATAAAGTGCAATTATGACTATCAAATGACACATAGTATGACTAAAAAAATGATAAAGATTTTAACTATAAATGGGAGAATTACTTTTTATGTAAATTTATTGATACATATATAAGGTTTTCACTCTTAACAATTATTTGGACCAAAACTATTAAAGAACAGCTTTCTTGTTCAAGGCAAAGGAAAGTATGAATAATAAATAATATGAGCGTTAACAGATTTCATTCACTTTAATAACACTTAGGCCTATGTTAAATATTTCTAAAACAGTTTTACTCACTGATAAAATATTTAATAATTATTCTTAGTAGAGTTGGGTAAAATCTACTGTTTTACAAATTCAAATCTTTATTTTACCTAAAAATTCTCAATTTCAAATTCAAATATTAGGGGGGGTAAAAACACCCTGAATAAGAGTAATTGGAAATATAAATGAATTATAGTAAATAATAACATGTTAACATTTTTTGTTATGATAAAATATTTATACCATTCATACATTTAGTTAATGGTATCAGGTCTGGTTGTCAAGTTTGTCTTATAATTATGTTGGGTCCAAGCCACAAACAAATAAGCTCTAAAACAAATAATAATTCAAATATTGAAAAACTATATATATATTTTTTACTTTCTCTCTATCTTACAGGTAGAGAAAGTATGGTGATCGTCAAAAAATTCGAACTCGAGATTTTGATGAATTTTGACGTTTCATGACTTCCTGAATCCGAAAAAGTGGTTTTTGAATTTCTGTCTGTCTGTCTGTCTGTCTGTCTGTACCTCCAACTAGAGCCTAAACTATTTTACCGATTGAGCTGAAACTTGATATCTAGGGTTTTCATAGGGTTGCCCCGAGGGGTTTTTGGAATTGGATATCTACCCCTAAAATTAAGGGTAGTTTACTGAAGGGAAAAAAGAGAAAAAGTCGATTTTCTCAAAATCGGCTCTAACGATTTTGATTAAATTTCATTTATGAACATTAATAAATATTCCAAACAAAATGGCTACTCTCAATATTTCGGCAAAATGGCTTTAAGGGCTCCGGTCTGATGCGTAAATTAACATTTTTTATAATAGCTCCGAAACTATTTGAGATATGAAATTACTTAGCATTACAAATATGTATATATATTTATAATACAGATATTTTATCCGAAACATATTTTTATAAAATCAATAACTTTCAATCTATACGCAATTATATGAATTTTTTTAACTTTTTGGACATTAAAGTTTAAGTATTGCGACCGTAAAAAAAACTAACCTGAAATGTTGATGGATGTCGACGTCTCATGACCCCCCGAACCCTAAAAAATAGTCTTTGCAATGCCGTCTGTCTGTGTGTCTATAAAAACTTAAAATTAAGGGTAGTTTACTGAAGGGCGAAAAGAGAAAAATTTGGTTTTCTCAAAATCTGCTCAAACGATTTTGATTAAAATTCGTATCTAGGCGTTGATTAAGATTATAAATAAACTGGCTATTTTCATTTTCCTATGAAAATGATTTTTAGGGTACTTTACAGAAGCGTTAATTTCCGTATCTCCACAACTATTTGAGAAACTAAACAACTTATCATTGCAAAATTGTAGGACTATTAGAAATAAAAAACTTTTATTTGACATATATTTTTATAAAAGCAACAGTTTCTGAGATATTTGCAAATATATTAATACAATTTTGTGAGCTTTAGTTGTAAACATATACTACTTAAGTCTTAACGCAATAATTCTCCAATGCCATAGAGTAATTAAATATAAGTATCTAAAAAAGTATGTTATTTTTCCTTAAAGCTCTTAGGAGAAATGTTTGCATAGCAATGATCTATCTCCATTTTAGACTCAATAGTCAATATTTACATTTTTTATTGGTCAAAATGTATAAATGAATAATTAAATATCAATGCGATGACTTGAAGATCTGCAACACCTTATAAAATGTTAAAATTTTAACCAGAAATCGAAATTTTAATACGAAGTGTTGACCCTTGTGGAAGACATTAAACTGTTTGAAATGCTCTTAGGTGGACAAAGATGCGCCTCTTTTCTCATTGATTATATATCATTGTATATTATTTTATGCGTGTTCTTATGTGGAGTGGTGATGATACAATGTACATTATTCCGTTCAGAAATCTTACGAGTTTATAGAAAGAGAGAGAAAGTCTGTGCGGTCTGCCGTACCATTTATTTCAAATCTCAGGGTGTCATTTCAGGAACTAGTGCAAATTCTTATCTTGCACAATCACAATAAGTGTTGGTGTTTTATTAACTTCATAAATTCACAGCTTTGCATTATAAACCAGTCAACAATCTCAATCTCTTTGTTTCTGCATAAAGTATCAAAACACACCATGGATCACTACATTAGATTCTCGATAAATTGGAAGTGGATGGAACCGAAACTACCCCAGATTACCAAAAACTCGGTTTGTACGGAATAACATGGGGAAAATTAGAAAAGAAGGGTAGTTTTGAGTTAAAGAGTATTTAAAAAAAAAGTCACAACACAATACACAAACATAATTTACAAAAAACTAGCGACTACACATGATACAATATGAACAGACTCGGTAAATAAAACAAACACATTCAACACATATGTCAATGTTATGGTATTGAAGTTGTAACTTACTCTTATATTTTTAGACACCCCAAGGGACAGGCAGAGGGACCTATTCTTGGAAAGCCACTATCAACAAAACCCCTCCTCATATGTCAAAATACGCAACTATATATTAAAAAAAAATTGTGTTGATTGGCTCAGATTTAACAGAACCTCGAACTTTTGAGGCTCTACTGTTTTATAAAATATGTCAAATGTTGAGGTTTGGCATGGTATAAGTATTGCTAGTGACAATATAAAACACTGAATGAACTATAAATTACTATATCTGAATTTGTGTCTATTGCTCTTGTTACACTGATCACACCTAGGTAAACATGCACACAGAGCTATGGTGTATTAGTATAGGGGTATAGGAACAGGGGGAAAGGAGGGGGAAGTCTTGAGGACTACCAGCCCCCCTCCCCCCTCCATCCTCTCGTCCCTTGAAGACCCCAAATAGTTCTTTATTTTATATCAAAACAACTATTGATCAAATTGTCTTGTACATATGTTAGGGATGTCACAAATTTAATTTTGCCATGGCCTTTCCAAAGCTGTCGACCTCGGTAGTCTTGGAGTTAAGTGCTCGCCTCAGGACCCGATGTTCGTGAGTTCAAACCTATGTAAGGGTTTACGGATTTTTCTTGAGCAATAAAAATTTGTAGCACAACTTCCTTCAGAGTTGAAATAAAGCCATTGGTCCCATGTCAATTGTGGCGTATAAAAGAACCAAGGAAAGCATGTGAAAACACCTTTCTCGGTAAAATTGTTAGGTCCTTTTGCTCTTGCTTACAGTAATTATTGTGTGCTGATATAATCAGTCAGTTCAGAAAGGGCATGTTAAATACTTCAAATATATAAATACAGCTTTCTAAAGCTGAAAATGTTCTTATACTCCTGTATTAGTGGGTATTTGGGTAAAACTTGGTATATTTTATTTTATATAGTGGCAGAGCTCTGTGCGCGAGATGAAAGCTCGACTTGCCTCGGAGAGAGAATCATATGTACTACTGTCATCCACGCTAGAGGGTGCCCTAAAGGCCCAAGCAGCGTTTCAGGCCATGACGGAGGAAGCAGGACATAAGGTGGACAAACTTAACACAGATATACAGGAACATCAAGAGAAACAAAAACAATTGATAAACGAGAGGAATGAACTAAAGACTAATTTAGAGCAGACTGTTAAAAAACTCAGGTAAGGTCACAATATAATTTTTTTTAGAGTTCCAAAGATTGGAAAAAAATAAATAACAAACAGGAAATAAAACATAGAAAGAGTAAATAATTGATAATATTTTTTGTTATAATGCATTCACTATAAAAATGCATACATTCAATTAACTGGTAAATTAATGGTCTGAGGTCTGGTTGTTATGTTTGCCATATAGTTATGTTAGGAATGAGTTCTCAATAAGAAGTAGGTCCCCTATTAGAATATTAAAATAAAATCCAACCAGGAATTTTAAAAACAATTACAAGTGAAAAAAAGAGGTGGGAGGAGCAGGTAGCAGAAAGTGTTCAAGTGAAAGGAGAAGAATGGAAGAAATTAAAGGGGGAAGAACGATGTAAGTATAGAGGAGGATAAGGCATTTTACAAACTGAGCTGGCCAAAGGCTGGAAACAGTTAATGATTATGATAAGTGAAAAAATACATAGTTCCTATTTTACAGTGGTGTTACTGGAGAAAGAGGTTATGGTTGACGACTCAACTAAAAAAAAAATAAAGAAAAAAGTAATTTATTTAACATATTTGTTTTTATTTCGAAACTTTTTGGAAGGGAGTGTGAAATTTGTAATGAATCTTCCTAAAAAGAGGTCAAAATGGAGTGAGGACGGGGAGGGAAGTAAAGTGATATACTGTAGACTGCCAAGCCACATAAAAAAAAGTATCATGAATCTGTTTTTTTTTAAATCCTTGAATATTGACTATCCTTTGGGATTTAATGCCGGCATCACAGTCAACTTAGTTCACTTAACGTTCACGTAATGTACCATAAATATTCACCTCATGTTTTTAAATGGAAGCCATCACAACATAATTAACTCACTTTCACTTAACTCAAGAGTTGTCAAGGGGAGAACTTCCATGTTAAGTGAACGTTAAGTGAAGGTACCACATGTTCTAGCTAGCCAATTATGGTGCGAGTGACATCAACAGGCCCATTTAGCACTTCATTTGTTTATGGTATGAAGACTAACTCTTCAGTACATATTTTCTGA
The DNA here is from genome assembly GCA_902155825.1 of Timema genevievae. NCBI lineage: Eukaryota > Metazoa > Arthropoda > Insecta > Phasmatodea > Timematidae > Timema > Timema genevievae. The sequence goes on along the minus strand of CABFWO010000388.1, from coordinate 97,566 downwards.
GTTTGGTGATCTCTAGCCATCGTAACTTTGTGTTACACTTTATTTTGTATGTTGATTAAGCTTCTAATGCAAGTACTTGTAGTGTAACCAGCTCTAAATGCTTGGGTTTACTTTAGTGAACAATTTGTTTCTAAGCAGTTCAAATTTACTGTTTGATTTGCTTGAGTTGTTACATTACATTACGTGAATCATAAGTTAACATTACATTACATGAACCTTAAGCTAATTGTGATCCCGACATAAAGGATTTGAGGACATCATTCCTACATTTTGCTATATAAATAGTATTATTTTATAGGTAATTAATAACTATGCTATCAAAAGTGACTTTAGAGATCACATAGCGTGACATATAGATATTTGAAAATAGTTTTAGTGACATTTGTAACTATTAGATACTATCCTCCTTAAGGCATTCTTAATATACTCAAAATAACATTTTTATGACAGTCATTTTTTGATTGAAATTAGTTTATGCTAGTATATTAACTCATGCGATTTATTATAGTACTAGTGAAGATGCTCTTAAAGAAGCACATGTGCTACTGAGAAGGCCAGAAAGCAAAGAGATGAGCACACAGACACAGGTGATACAGACCCAAGACAAAGAGATAATGACGGAGAAGATCCAAGAAGTTATTGACGAGACAGAGGAAAAGCTGACAAATGAAATGTTAGAGGAGTGCAAACAAAGGGACAACATCGAAGATATTAATCACAAAGAAGATAGTCAGGTGAAGTTTTGATTATTTAGTGATGCCAAATTAATATATGTTTTTATTATTTATACATTTTACACAAGGGTTATTGATGACAGTCTACTGTGGTAAGAAAGAGAAGTGAGAGGAAACTCACCAATGCTTACATATATGAGAGAACACATCTAGTTCACCTGACGAGATTCACACCCTGGTATTGTGTTAACTTTGCCAGAAATGGATTTTTATCTTTCACTAAACAGATTATAATAATTATAAAAATATTTAAATATAATAAGATTTATATGTTCAAATATTTTTATCTAATAACCCACACATAATGATCAATCAAACCTAAACTCATTATTAGAGACTTTATTTTGTTGGTAGTAAACTTCCACAAATTTCAGGTTTTAAGTGCCCAAATATTGCGATTGTTATAATTATTTTAGCACCGTGTATTACTACCCGTTCCGGTTATATGCTTATGTACTAATTTAGGGATTAGGAAGGTTATATTTAAAGGAAGTATACATATATTTGTGTGTAAGGAGAGTGGAAAATAAATTAGGCAAAACCACCCTCAGTACACCTGACCAAGATTCGAGCCTCAATACCCCTGTCATTTGCAATCTGGACTACTACAAGACTAGCGTGTTAGACCAAGCGGCCACCGAAGAGGGTTTTTGTGAATAAATTATTAGGCTACTTCAAGGTAGACAATTTAAAAAATATCTTTAAGGAAAATTTCTTTTCACTCAATGCATAGAAGCAATATAATATAATATATTGTAATATAATGTATTTGATAGGGATGGAAGCCAACCTGAAAGGAGAGTTAGGTTAGGCCTTGATAGAAACCAAATTAATACACTTCTCTTGTCCTTTCTTCATGCATTCTTCCCACTTAAATCTTCTTTGTTACTTCCACAGTTAAACGTATTTTTAAAATTTTTGGGAATATTAATTTTGTCAAATATCTGAAAAAGTTGAAAAGTAACCGAAACTTTTAAGTATTTCAAGATAACAGGTTGCCATATTGATTCTACAGGATTTTCAAATATGTAGTTAAATTTATTTCCCTCTATTTTTACTTTCTCTCTATCTTACAGGTAGAGAAAGTATGGTGATCGTCAAAAAAATCGAACTCGAGATTTTGATGAATTTTGACGTTTCATGACTTCCTGAATCCGAAAAAGTGGTTTTTGAATTTCTGTCTGTCTGTCTGTCTGTCTGTCTGTCTGTACCTCCAACTAGAGCCTAAACTATTTTACCGATTGAGCTGAAACTTGATATCTAGGGTTTTCATAGGGTTGCCCCGAGGGGTTTTTGGAATTGGATATCTACCCCTAAAATTAAGGGTAGTTTACTGAAGGGAAAAAAGAGAAAAAGTCGATTTTCTCAAAATCGGCTCTAACGATTTTGATTAAATTTCATTTATGAACATTAATAAATATTCCAAACAAAATGGCTACTCTCAATATTTCGGCAAAATGGCTTTAAGGGCTCCGGTCTGATGCGTCAATTAACATTTTTTATAATAGCTCCGAAACTATTTGAGATATGAAATTACTTAGCATTACAAATATGTATATATATTTATAATACAGATATTTTATCCGAAACATATTTTTATAAAATCAATAACTTTCAATCTATACGCAATTATATGAATTTTTTAACTTTTTGGACATTAAAGTTTAAGTATTGCGACCGTAAAAAAAAACTAACCTGAAATGTTGATGGATGTCGACGTCTCATGACCCCCCGAACCCTAAAAAATAGTCTTTGCAATGCCGTCTGTCTGTGTGTCTATAAAAACTTAAAATTAAGGGTAGTTTACTGAAGGGCGAAAAGAGAAAAATTTGGTTTTCTCAAAATCTGCTCAAACGATTTTGATTAAAATTCGTATCTAGGCGTTGATTAAGATTATAAATAAACTGGCTATTTTCATTTTCCTATGAAAATGATTTTTAGGGTACTTTACAGAAGCGTTAATTTCCGTATCTCCACAACTATTTGAGAAACTAAACAACTTATCATTGCAAAATTGTAGGACTATTAGAAATAAAAAACTTTTATTTGACATATATTTTTATAAAAGCAGCAGTTTCTGAGATATTTGCAAATATATTAATACAATTTTGTGAGCTTTAGTTGTAAACATATACTACTTAAGTCTTAACGCAATAATTCTCCAATGCCATAGAGTAATTAAATATAAGTATCTAAAAAAGTATGTTATTTTTCCTTAAATCTCTTAGGAGAAATGTTTGCATAGCAATGATCTATCTCCATTTTAGACTCAATAGTCAATATTTACATTTTTTATTGGTCAAAATGTATAAATGAATAATTAAATATCAATGCGATGACTTGAAGATCTGCAACACCTTATAAAATGTTAAAATTTTAACCAGAAATCGAAATTTTAATACGAAGTGTTGACCCTTGTGGAAGACATTAAACTGTTTGAAATGTTCTTAGGTGGACAAAGATGCGCCTCTTTTCTCATTGATTCTATATCATTATATATTATTTTATGCGTGTTCTTATGTGGAGTGGTGATGATACAATGTACATTATTCCGTTCAGAAATCTTACGAGTTTATAGAAAGAGAGAGAAAGTCTGTGCGGTGTGCCGTACCATTTTTTTTTTTGCACCTACCTGATGGTGGTTTCACACTATTATGGTTTACTAATGGTTTAACTAATAACTTATGCGTGGTTGAACCAACCTCAATTTATAAATTAATAGCTCAATGACTTATGAATGTACTTTGTTGTTGTTGTTGAGAGATTAGTTACCTTCCATTTTTCACATTACCTCTTAAAAGAGTTATGACTGAATGTAAACTAATGTTCGTGTTTGGGGGAAGGGAGAGGTTAACAATCTAATTTATTTAGGGGGCGACCATTACATCTTTGTCCAGTGGCAGCTGTGAAATAAAGTGTTATTTTTTTTTTTTCATTGTGAAAGCCATGCCTATCGTGCTCTTTCCTCATTTTTATCTAATACTATTTTCCGTACCTTATTCTATACATACACAATTATGCTCCTTAAAAAGAAAACAAGATTTTTCTTAAAAGTAATAACAATAAAAGGTAATATATGGATTGAATAACTCATATATAGTTCATTGCCTGTCTAACATTAATGTTTTGAATTTAGATGGTGGTAATAGAGGAAGAGCTAGATTCAACCATTGTTGAAACCAGTACTGAAATAAAACAAGAGATTGTAAACCTGTGTTCCCAAGAAGTTGGTATAAACGAAGACAGCAAGGAAGACATTACACAGATCATTCAGCATGAAAACAATATTGCCAACATTATTAACATAGAGCAGTAGCATCGTGGGAATTGGATGAAAAAAATAAGAAAAATAAAGGGATTGGATCTTAGAATCTTCAAATCCTCAAGGATATTCAAGATTCAAGATTTCAATTTTTTTTTGTTCAAAGTTCTTCATTGATATTTGTTTTATTGTTTTAAACTAAATGTATGAATCTAATAATTATATATGGGTCGAATTCACTATAATGCATTTACAGGCTCGAACTATTGCACTACAGAGATTAAATCTAGCCAGGAAGGGTTTCAGTAACTGAGAAGTCACACTTGAAAGGTTAAACAAATACAAAACTTCATTTTATATATCAGTGTTTGGTTCTCGTACCCCCTGATATAATTTCTCTTAAATATTATACCCCCAAAGTTGTTGGTGCATAAAGTTATACATATTCTATATAATACATCTAGGAGAGAGAAGGACGAGAGAGAGAGAGAGAGAAAAAAAAAGGTACTTTCTGATGAAATGTCCTTTGATCTCTTGTGGCTAGCCCTAAATATGACCCTGATTATTGGGTGTTCATCATGAAATAATATGTGTATATATGGAAATAAAAAATATTCAATTTTTACGCATCCCCTAAGATGTCTTTGTGTGCCCTCGCTTGAATACCAATGTTATTTATGAATCTCAAATCTTAATTCAAATCTCAGAAAACATAGTAAACATAAGAAGACTACTTTGTTATATATTCATTGTTAATTTGCTATGGAAATATAAAAAAAGAATTTAATATTAGTATTTTTTGTTATAAAGTATTACTTATAAATAATATTCACACATTTAGTTAAATTATAAATTAATGGTCAGGGCCTGGTTATTAGTTTGGCATATAATTATGAGACACTAAAATTTCACGAAGACATGTTTATGCAAACTTTTACTAAAGCATTAAATTAAATGAATATAAACATATTTTAAGGTTCATTGAAGCATTTTAAAATGTATTTTACATACACAAAAGTAAACAAAATTGGATCTTATCGTGATATTGTCTACTTTACCTGTTATACAAAAAAAATGATTAAATAGGTCTATTTTATGAGAATTAATGATGTAAAAACTATATATATTTTTTAAGTAGCAGACATAAACTTTATTAGCCTTTTTTGCATGAAATTAGCAGAAAAATTAGCTCCACTGCACTAATACTATTTTTTCTCGCTTAATATTCCTGTATCCAATCAAAGTTCCCATTCTAAAAAATTTATTTAATCGGCTTTTATGATTGTCATATTGTGGCCAAAGAAAATATTTTAAATTTGAGTTGATATTTAAAACAGTTTTAGCCGAAATAGGCATTTTATTAACTGACTTTTAATATTGAAATACAACTTTTTCTTTAGGGAAATCCAGTCATTTAATCTGCCGCGAATCATGGTCTTTAATAATTATGTCGGGCTAAACTACCAATATTCATATTATTTAAATTGAAAAATGACACCTCCTTAGACAGGAATAGAACCCAGGACCTCAGGCCTAGTACGCCAGTACCACCGAGCTATCCAGGAGCCATCCCGTGCCAAGGGATAGGTCAGTGGTTAGAGCTTTGGCGTACTAAGTCAAAGGTCCCAGGTTTGGTTCTCGTCTCATTTTTCAATTTAAAGAATATGATATTCAGATAGGGCTATAACAGTAACTAACAAATATAATTGCTTGGCAATATCAATACTCAGCAAAAGAGCTCTAAAACAAGCTTGAATTCAAAACTTGTTAAAATAACCTCAAAAATCCCATCAAATCCAATATTTTTTCGAATATTCTTAAGGAGTTTTAGGTACAACCAATTTCTACTTTTAATAACAAATTTAATAGTATTCGAGCAGCTGTTTGGTTAAAATTTTACTTTACGACCAATTTGATTCATCGATACAGCAATGGATGAGCTATTTATTAATCTAATGTTATCAAAAGTGTTAAATAGGTAATTAATTGTCCGACACCTTAGCTTAGTTGGTAGAGCATCTGTCTACTGAGCTAAGTGTCCCGGGTTCGATTCCTGTCATGGTCGAAGATTTATCATTGATGAAAATATGGGTTTACCCTTTCACATTGATAAATTGATGGCAGGGAACTGGACATTGTGCCTGTCCTATTCTTAAGATAGATTATAAGGCATATGAAGCTATGACAGGCCTAGCCAGCCGGTAGCGGGAAATATATGGCTAGAATAAAAAACTGATCCAAGCCATAGGCTGGAAACAGTAGTGGATGTAAATTGAAGGTAATTATTTTTGTGTAAGACATAAGCCTATTATTAAACTGCACATTTTGCCAAAATTGTCATCATTATCATTACTGTGAAACCCCTCCAGCTTATAGGGTAGGGTGTTTGCTAACGAGCTCTCGCCAAAATTGTCTGTCTAGAAAGATTTCTCCTTCCACCACTATTCTCTAGCTCTCTCCTTTCTTTTCTACATCTTCCTTTATCTGGTCCACCCACCTCCTTCTGGGTCGTCCAACTGGTATTCTGCCCCTACCTCTCTTTCCATGTATACACATGGTGTTCTTGTGTTTTCCATTATTTCACATGGCTGGACCATGTGAGTCTTAATGAACTTAACATTTCCTACATTGATTACTTCACTCTTAACTCTTCTATCATGTCCTTGTTTTTTAATATATCCCTACATGTCTTCTGCATTGTCAAAATCATTACAACTTATACATTTATTTGTTGCTGTAATTTATTAATAACACATTACAAATTAAACTAAAATTATTAATTAAAAGTACAAATTAATTGACACACACACATTCTAGTTTACTTATTATTTTTTGTTTTTTTTGTTTTATTTAGTAAATTTTGAAGCCAATAGCCTAAATGTCAGTGATTTACTAATCTAAGGAACATTAAAAGAGTGAATTTTAAAGAAATTCACCATTGTTTGCAAACAGGAAGACTGCATTGTTTACTGGGCCAGGGTTGATAAACGTTTTAAGTTTTGAAATTATTATAAGTGTGTGAGTAGATATTTTTTTAGTTTGAAACATTTTAAATCGAATTTAAAAGAGAGCATCAGATTTTAGTAAAATTTTAAGACAATATTTGCAAAAGCATCAAAATTGGAATTTCTATAATAGATCCATATGTACGCCTTGTAAAACCACACAAAGAGAAGATAACACTAATAGTTTACATTGGATGTTGATTTTCTACTTCGTCTTTAGAAGACCATTTGAAAAAAACATCTGAAAATTCCAGTGACTTTTAAAACTTCTCTGATTCAGTGTCACACCAAATTTCCCGACATTTCTAAGTCAGTGCCGGATTAACACAGTAGAAAAAGTAGCACATGCTACGTTTTCGAGAGACCCCTTCCCCCCAAAAAAAAATAAATTAAAAATTTGAAGAAAAAAATAGATGCTTGTAAGCTGTCTGGTGAAAATGGAAAATGCTTTCTTCACTACTTTATTTATTACACGCAAATATTTCTTATTTTTGTCAAAACTACGCCAGGCTAGAACCACCTCTGAATAATGTATTGACGTTTAACTGGCTGAATAGCAAATTAAAATATTGAATCACTTTACTGTTCATGTAAATTACTTATATTTTAATATTTATATGCATTTTTATGAATTTGCAACAGGCCCCGCACTAGCTTAATTCGACATTGTCCCAAGTGTGTGTCAACCCTGAATGTTCTTCTTATTTTCATATCACTTCATATTATAACAATAATAGGATTTTCATAGGAAGACCCTTTTAGAAATAACAAACAAATATTTTTTCCTAGTCAACATTGATAATATTTTAATATGTTTTTAATGTTATTTAATAGGCAGAGACATGCAAAAGGTGAGGTTATTTTTAGCGGGAAAAGTGGTGTTATTTTTCTTAAAAAGTGATGTTATTATAAGCTGAAAGCGATATTATTTACGTAAATATGAGTCGAATTTGTATTCGTTAAAAAAAACTAAGATAAAACTGTCTACATTTTTCATTCATATTGTGTATTTAACTATTTTTTAACACATTGGGAGAAAAATCAAATATAAATACGCACAAAACATTTCACCCTTAGTAATATCAAACTAAACTAAACTACTATTAAATAAGAATTGAATACAAATTAAGAAGATATAATTTTGCCAAACATGACCACCTGTAGCAAGGTCCATATATATAATATATATATATTAATGTCCTTGCTTGGACCTAGCATGAAATCTTTTAAAGGCTGTAAACAAAGAATCAAAATTTAAGTATCGTAATGTGTAAAAGTAGAAATAGTGATTTTTAATGCTAACTTCAGATAAAAAAAAGCTTAATTATCCTTAAAACATTCATATTTCCTGTGATCCATTTTATACCCATAAAATAAGTAAAAACGGATACTATTCCTATGAATGGCAGCCCTGATATAGTGCTATCACCAACGTTACCATGTTGAAAATTATATTGCATGGTGTGGTATTTGCCTAGTTACAAAGAAATTGTGTTTATTTATAAGAAAAGCTTTAATTCGTGTTTGTGTGAAAACAGTAGAATTCATGTAAAAATTCGTTTTATTGCAAATGCGAATTTTGCATGTCCCTATTAATAGGTACTAGTTATTGATAATATCCATAAAAAGTGACAGTTTCAGATCCCATGATTTTATGTATGAATACATGAAAGTGAAGCTAGAATTTTTCTATATGTCAGATAAAGAAAGCCCTTCCTAGGAAAATTGGACTGTAGTTCCTTATTTTACATACTGGTAGTTACAATATTATATATACAGTATTATACATATTAACAGGGGACTAAAAGTAGAAAGTTAGAAAAAATTAAATAAATTGTGTACAATGTTTAGCCTCCTCATTAAAATATCTTGTTTCGTTAAGTATTTGGTCAACATGACTAACTCTTTGCTTACCCACCACTAAACAAGATTATTTGAACTTTGTGAAATAGTTATATTAAGATTCTAGTAGGAAGAACATTTTAGGAAATACAATTTCTTTTTTCTGTTCAACAATGATATTTTAATGTTAAATAATAATAATGATGATAATAATGATGATAATAATAATAATAATAATAATAATAATAATAATAATAATAATAATAATAATAATAATATAATAATAATAATTTCATATGTATTAAACTAATAATACTACTTATCAAAAGTGACAGTTGATGATCACATGACTAGACCTAAATATATAAAAATATTTTTAATAACTTGTAACTTTCTTCCCACAAGCAACATTTAAGTACAGTAAAACCTTGGATTGCGAGTAACTTGGTTTGCGAGTGTTTTGTAAGACGAGCAAAAATTTTCAATAAATTTTAACTTGATAAACGAGCGATATCTTGCAATACGAGTAGTACTATGGTTACGCTTTGTCTGCCGAGCAGTGTCATTGGATAGGTTCTTTCTTAAAGTCGCACAAAAAGAAAAATATTCCAGTGATCCACCATATAGCGGTGATTCCGTTAGTGACAGTGAAAGTCATCATAAACAATAACACACCTCCTCCTCTCCTTTCTCTCATCTACCTCACACCAGCCACCATTAAATTTAATTAATAAATTTGATTACAGTACAGTTACATTTAAATAACGAAAATGAAAAAGGTATTAATCATTTTTATATTAAATATTTTTGGGTTGTGGGACGAATCATCTGAGTTTCCATTATTTCTTATGGGGGAAATTCGCTTTGATATACGAGTGCTTTGTATTACGAACACGTTTACGAAACGAATTATGCTCGCAATCCAAGGTTTTACTGTATAGTGTAGCTTTGGTAGGAAGAAAGATATCTTACAGTTACAAAATTTACAATTATTGTTGTTAGTTATTAAAAAAAAAAAAAGAGGAAAATAATTAACAGAAGTTCAAAGCCAAGCTTCTAACTAAGCAAACATTCCCAGTCTATCAACTATCTCTGTGTCATTGAACATATTAATATTTATAGTGCTTATTTTATTCATATGTTGTTTTGTTGAAATTATATTTAAATGAAGTATCTTAGTTAAAGTAAAGGTATTTTGTGAAGAAATAACATTTTAGACATTTATTACTATTATCTATTTCCCTGAACTAGATGAAAAGGCTCAGTAATGAACGATGAAATTAAAAGAATACCAGAAAACATAACACACTTTCTACCTCGAAAGGTAGCAACCTTTCTTTATGTTTCCACTAAGATAAGAGCATAGTGTAATCTGTCAAGGTAAGATTGCTACTTTTCATGATAAATTAAGTGGACTAGTAAGCTATTTTTAAAAGAAAGATGAATAACTATTACTATTACATTTAACTATCAAAACACAAAGTGCACACAACTATTTAAGTATAAGTATTACATTAAAAATTTGTGCTACAATCATTTAAATAAACAAGCTGATAAACACACACAAATATAGTTCACTAACTCAGTAACTTGGTGTAAAACCCTAAAGTTTAATAAATATACAATCATATCGCTCAAGGGTTGGCAACTTTTTTGGGCCATGATCGAGTTACAGAGCTATTGAAATTCCTGCAATCACCCATTGTTTCTCTAGTCTAATTTTGATATATTATTCATCCATACTTCTTATATTTATTCGTTAAATTCATTCTTACCTCAATAATAATCATATCCCTTTCCATCTAGTATATAGAAAGAAAATATAAAAAATAAAATGTGTATTTTCAAATTAACCAACCTACTTTTCTTACAAATATTGTGAAGTTGCATAATAAATATAGAAGTTAGAACTAATATGAACATAAGAATGCTGGTATTTTGAATACTGACTAATCGCCAAAGAAAGAGTGTTTCCAGTTCAACATTATTTTGGGTCTGTGATGATTTTATTCCCAATGTAGCAGAACTTCCTGAGATTTATCTTCAACATCACAAGGAGAGAATTATTTTAAATGAATCTTGCGTCTGTTTCTAATTTTACATACATCATGAATCTTCAAGCAAATTCGATTTTCTGATGATCAATGATTTTGAGTGTTTTTTCTGGCTCAAAGTTTATATAATCAAAATCATCAACCAATCTTTTAATGGATGTGAATTGTTTAAAATTTTGTGTATGAAAATTGGTTCCCAAAATGTAAATTTTTCTCAAAATGATTAAACAGCAAGATTTTTACTTATTATCTTTTGTCTTTACTTTGCAGTTACAAATTTAGCCCATTCAACCGTAGTATCAGAAAGGAATGAAAAATATATTATCAATCCCGGAACCTCCAGTTCTCGGTAGTAGATCATATTCCTTTCTTCTAGATAATCTTTTATTTGAGGAAGCAGCTCTTTGAATTTCCGAAGGAGTTGGCCTTTATTTCGCCAATGAACATCAAACTGACAGTCCAGTTCTTCTGTGAGCTCTCTGAACAATCTCAACTTTTAATGCCGTGGTGCTGTTAACAATTCTTAAAACAGCCTTCATGACACTCTACACACATAAGAATATTTCCCAAAGAGCTTGAATTGTATTTAGAAATTTCTGAAATAACAGCAATTGTCAATCTGTTTGACATAATGAAAGAAAGCTATGAATGATTTACTGTCAATTCACGATCAATATCTATAGTCATGCTGCTTAATTTTTGAATAGGTAAAATCTCCCCTTATCATGTAATTTTTATTTTTTGGTAGCACATCTTACTACCTATTCAGGTTATGTGCCTAAGTACAGATTACTCTAATATGTTAGGGATTAGGAAGGTTGAATTTTGAGGAAGCATGCCCACATTTGCGTGGAGGGAGAGTGGAAAAACATTTCGGGAAAACCACCCTCAGTACTCTTTAACGGGCTAAGCCCTGAACTCCCTCTTATTAGCAGTCTAGTCTATTGCGAGAGTGACACCTTTATTTAGACCATGCGGCCACTCAAGTGGGTATGTGAATCTTGAATTTGGTTTAAATTTTTGCTCCTGTAGTTATTCTGGTTGATAGTATCTATGATATTCAAAGATTCCTGGTTACTTGAAAACTCGTTGAAGGTCACTTTCTATAAAATGCTTAGTTGAACTCTGGCAACAATTGCATTTGATTCATCCATCTGTGAACTGTTAGGAAATAAGAGAGTTCTACATGTGCCAAAGTTGTTTGATTAAATCTGTGGCCATGGTCTCGAAAAGACGTGTAACAGTGCACGCCGATAGTTGGACAGACTCAATATTAGTTATTATTTTATATTTATCTTGAATTCAGCAATTAGTTTTACCGCAGTTTCAGTAAAGGCTTCCCTCACAAACTCACGATCCGTGAAAGTTTTTTTTTCTTCTTAGTCAGCACACACAAAACTTTAAACCAAGCTATAGTAGCAGAAAGCTACTCCACTAAAAGTGATATGCAAGAATGTATAGTGAATGCTTAGTGGACCAATAGTATGATCCCGAGCACACTATCGCTCCACTTTCTAACCTATGATGATGCCGGAATCAAGATAAACTTAACTTTAACTTAACGTAACATTCACTTATAGTTCACTTATCGATAAGAAACCAGTGGGCTATCACGATTCATGTAACTTAACGTAACAGCTTTTGCCAAACATTAGTATTCGAGAGCATGAATGTTGATCTGTGATCTATACTATTTGTTAACAGTGTTACCTGTGACTATATGTATTGTTTACTTTTGATACATTTATTTACATTGCAATAAAATATTTATCATTCAGATTAATTGTATCAAAGTTAAATTTTTTGCACTTTCTACTTTTCCTATTTTAGTGTTATGTTATACTCATCATCAATCATAATTTAAAAGTAGAATCTAGCTTGCATACAGTATAAACAAATGAAGTAACGATACTTGCAAAACAAATTAAGTTCTAAATAGCAGTGTTAATGTGATTGGCTGGCTAGATCACGTGATACTCTCCACTTATAGTTCACATAGCGTGAAAGATTTCCCACAGACAACTCTTACTATAAGCGAACGTTGAGTTAACCACATCTTGATGGCTTCCATTTAAAAACACAAGGAGAATCTTTATGTTAAGTTAAGTTAAAATGATCGTGATCCTGGCATGACGCAAGCAAACCCACGCTAGTGTCCACTCAGTGAAGGTCTTGCATACAACCCTAAGAATACCTTGGAAAAGAGGCAGATTCAATGTGCTAAGAAATTAAACAAATCTAAGTTCCGAAGAACAGCACTTGCATGTCTATGATTATTTCTCACTCTAAGTTTGCTTACTATTAGACATATCACCACTAAGATGGGAACAAACATAATCAATTATTTTTTAAAAACATTTTAATAATTAATAAGGGACGAATTATATTAATAGTACCTAAAATTGAATTCTTCTATTATTAATATAATCAATTATGACCAATCAAGGTTATTTTGGTAACTGTCAAAAATTATGCGGAATAATTGTATATATTTTCAAGTTTAGAAGATCTAGGTATCAACTTTGAACTATGATGCAGTTTTATTAAGTGATCAACTGAAAATTGACATGCAAGCAACCGATTGCTGACCCCCTAATATAGCTCTTTAATTTTGATATACAATATACATGAAATGGTACAGAAATGAAGGCTAGGAACAAAAACAATAGGGGTTTTACAGTGAAAATTGAAACAAAGTTCCCAAGTTACACTATTGCCAATGCACAGAGGCAATGGCTGCCTCTTGAAGTTTCTAAAGTAAGTATACAATCAGCAGGTTAATGGAAAAATCCCACCAGATACAAATGGACAGGATTAAAACAAAAACTGATCTTCCAAATTATGATAAGACAGTCAAACACAAGGTGCCGAGCTAGAGCTCTGATAGTATTTAGCTCAGTAATATCTAAAATTGTATTGATGCAGATATCAGCGAATTGTAAATGTCGTCTAGTCATGATTAAAAAATATATATTCATACTTTTAGTAACACAACAAATGTATAACAAGTTAATAAAAACAAAGTTAGATTTATACTGTATATTGGTCTAGAATCTTCGAATAATGTCAATTATTATAATAATTGATTATCCATCGACCTATATGACTTATTTGTGTTTCAATGAAAACACGCAATTTAAGTAATGTTTTGTCATTCTAAACTATGAAAAGTATTACTAAATTTTATCTCTAAATCAAATAATATATTTTTGAAACAAAACATTCCCAAAAATACTTTTTTTAATGTAATTTAAAACAGAGCTTCATAGGTGGGAGTGTGTCAATTAGAGTGACAGCACACATTTATTTACAGACTGTGTCTGAGTTGCTGTTATAATTTGATTTTGAAATGAAATCCTTTGTTAAGTATATTTAACTGTTGTTATGATATTAAATATATATAGTTACCAATTTGTATTAGTTATTGATAGATAATCATGATTAGTCTGTAAATAAAATTTATTGGTGCAAATAGTTGAGGTTTGAGAAATTAATTTTCATAATTGGTATCAATAATTAGTTTTACTGAACCCAAAACAGCTTTATACTGAATTAAAAACACATGTAGATTAGGGATGTGTGAAACTGAAAAAATCTTGATTGAGACAAGGAAACAATATCTCTATCAAGCCTTGAACGTTAAAAACAAATATAAAAAATTTGAAAATAATTTAAAAAAATGAAAAAGTAAATAACTCTCCTAAGAAATTTACAAAACCAAACCAAGAATTTATTATAACTAATAATACTGTAAAGGCTCGTCACTAATAAAAGTTTTGGTTATAAATATTGTTTTTTATTATAAAACTTTAATATTATAAAACTGTTACACCACAAAATTAAATCAAAAATGGTACACATTGAAACTATTACTATTTTACGAATTGCATTTAAAATGTGTATTAGTTATATCTAAAGTGTTTGAATTAATTATAAGATAATACAAAGCAAGAGCAAACCCAAATATCAAGAGTAATTATAGCACTTTATAAACTATAAATTTACTTTAATATGCTTAATTTAATTTTTTATACTTTCAATTAAAGTTTTTTCGTCTGGATATTTTTCCATATTCTCGTCTTGAATTGGAAAAAGTGGTTCTTGCACATCCCTAATACAAATTACAATAATAATGGTGGATGGACTCCTCTAATTGAAGTGGACTTTGAATCATTTGAAATCAATGACAGTAATTTTATTCGAGGCCTTTGAGAAAGAAGGGGCCAGTACCATGTGCATTCAAAGGGAAATTTAGAACCAGTATGTCATTTGCATGACTCCTGAGGAATCTAGTGGCGTCTCCATAGTGCTTGACTGACGCACTAACCTTGATGACCGGTTCTGCGGTCTTTGGACTGATCTTTCTAGAGATGTAGACTCTTGAGGAGCTGTCCTCGTATCCTTGGTTGAATGAGGATGCATTTCGAATGCATCCTTCTCACTTAGGTCTTCATATGAACCAATCACTGAGGATGGTCTGATCAGTAAAAAAAAAAAAAAATATATATATATATATATATACATTAATGTAAACTTAAAAAATAGAATAGTTACAACATTTTATTTTTGGTGATTAAATAGCCAAGCTACTATACCTCTGGCTTAGTACGCCAATGATCTGACCACTGAGCTATCCAGGAGTCGTCCTGTGACCAGCGACATTCTTCACTCATATTTTAAGGTAGGGTCTGTGATGGAGCATTGGCATACTAAGTCAAAGGTCTCTAGTTGGGTTCCCGTGTCTAGGTGTCATTTTTCAATTTAAAGAATATTAATTGTTGGTGCCTGCACATAAATTGAACTTCAAATCCCACATAAGCCACCTGATTTTACAACAGGCGAAGATTGAAGATTACATTCTAACCCCAACAGCAGGCCACTTACAGTCAGTTGCTAAAATAACACACTTCTACACCTTATTCTGGGTAGAGACCTCAAATTAAATGCGGGAGATCAATTCAAAACTACCAACTGCAGTTTTAATTACTGTTTATAAGTGATTAAGAATAGAAAATATTTGAATACCTCCATTTGACATAATGTATGAAAACAGCATGGTGACATTGTAGTGCAAGTAATGTAACTGCCAATATTTATGTCTTTTATTGGTCTGTCTTTATTTATTTACATGACAAACAACATTTTCAAAAACTTATATCGTGTGAGAAGAAATGAAGAGAGAAGCTGTTTATTAAGGTCTAACTTAGCTATCGTATCAGGTTGTCTTATTTCCATATCACTTACAATATATTATTGTACAAATTGTTCACACATCTCCAAACAATTTAGTTTAAAATTGTACATAACTTAACTGTTTGTTTTAGGTGTTGTAATGTGTAATGAGTATGCTGGTCACAATGACCCATCATTATAAATTTAGGCGGGCTTATACCACATATATCAGTATTTAAAACACTAAAATAACACTCATTTATTTTAAATTATTAGTGTAAACAAAGAAAAAAAATGGAGCTAAACAGCAGTATTCATAAGAATAAATATCGAAGAGAGGATAAGAGATCAAGTTTACAGTTACTAGAACAACTTAGGCCTCAAAGTTCATAATTAAAATAAATATATTTAGGGGTGTGTGAAGCCCTAGAAGCAAATAATATGAGATATTCTTGAAGCCAAATAGAAGTTCGAACCTTTAAAAACAAATCTTTAATGTTGGATAAAAATATTATAATTTGCCTAACTAAGTAAATTTAGGTAATAAATATAATTTACAAAATGCTTTATTTAATATATTTATCATATTAAAATGATAAATTATGTTACCGTACTAGCATAACATGTAATTTAATTATTTTAGATTTCTTTTTGTGGATGCTAGTTTGTGATGGAAATAACAGCAGAAAAAACCCACAGTAAAATTAATAAAATCAAAACTAAAAACAAAGTCATTAATATGTGTTGCAACTTTGAATATTATTATGGAGGAAGCTTGTCAAATCTGGAATTTTACTTTTGAATCAAATGAATGTTCAAAGCAAAGTTGAGTTTTTGAAACTTCACACCCCCTTATACATATATATGTATATATATATAAACGGGATAAAAAAGGAAATTGGTAAAGAATGATCGAACACTTAAATAGGAGCATATAAAATAAATAAATAATATATATATAAAATAAATAAATAATATATATATATTATTTATTTATTTTATAATAATATATATATAAAATAAATAAATAATATATATATATTATTTATTTATTTTATATATATATATTATTTATTTATTTTATATGCTCCTATTTATATATATTATTTATTTATTTTATAATAATATATATATATATAAAATAAATAAATAATATATATATATTATTTATTTTATTTTATATATATATTATTTATTTATTTTATATGCTCCTATTTAAGTGTTCGATCATTCTTTACCAATTTCCTTTTTTATCCCGTCTGTGTTTATTATTATTTTTTGTTTTGTTTTTCAGGAAGTTGCGTTGCGAGTTTCACTCTCTCCTGATGAGTTCTGAAATAATGAAACCTAGGTTGGCGGAATGGGTAGTAGCGATTTATTTTATTAAAGAAGCAGCCATTATTCATTTGTCCAGTGATAGCAGTGTTAAGTGTGAACTGTGTTCTTCTTTTCTTTATAAAAGCCATTTATGTTTGATACCGTATACCGTATTCACCTTTCCTGTACCTTCTCCCAAATATAACAAAATGTACCCTATAAATCGAAAATAAGTTTTACTTAGAGAATCAAAACACATCACAGTAATTTTTGGGGTACATTAAGCCCCTTCTTCAGATGAATAGACTGCAGTGATCTTCAACCTTTTTTGAATCAAGGGCCACTTTTCCCCCAGCTAAAGTGTTGAGGGCCACACCTTACATAAAACATGTCACAGATAATCTAATATTCCAATTTCATGTTTGTACAGTTGTACCCAATGTAATTTGGACATACTGTTAAAATAACCGGAAATCTAAAACAAATCATAATAAAAACGTGAAAATAAGTCTAAAACTAAGTTAATTCTATAGAAATTAATTTTAATCCATATAAAAAGGTGTAGTTAAAAGTGTTTTTGGGTCTAATTTTAATGAGACACTTGGCACTGCTTTTTCTTAACTAATTTTTCAATATTGGCTTTAATGCCAGATGTACTAATTCGAAGAGAGCTTTCTAAGTGGGCGTCAGTCAGTCAGTTCCTCAATTTCGACTTCACAACGTTCATCCTTGAGAAAAGTTGTTTACAGCTTTAGGTACTGCCAAAGAGTGATGCTGTGAGCAGAGCATGAGTTCGGAGGTTTGGAAATTGTTTTTCTTCAACATATTTTGAGTAAAATGTCAAAAGATCTACAATCATATATTTTTCTTTTAAATCTGTATTACACCGCAACCCAATAAGCTCCATTTGCACATTGCTCAGAACGTCCTCAACATCAACACTAAATGGAGTGGAACGATTTTTCATTGGATTTGAAATCTTGGAAACGCGTATCAAAATCAGACCTTAGATCTGCGAGTGCAGTAATGTATTTTTTGTTGTTACGAACTTCACATTGGGATAGTGTTGGGAAGTGTGTTAATTCACCTTTTTGTAGTTGAACTTCCCACAGACAAAGTTTGTTTTCAAATGCCTTCACTTGGTCAAAGAGCTCATGTACCAAACTGTTCTTACCTTGTAGTCATATGTTCAGGTCGTTTAGGTGCATAGAGATATCAGTAAGATAAGCAAAATCAAACATCCATTCAAGGTCGTTGAACTAATGGACAGACTTGCCCTTACTTGCCATTAATTCACGAATTTCTTCTTTTAGTCGAAAACTCTCTTCAGTACCTTACCTCTATTGAGCCAGCGAACCTCTGTGTAATAGATTATATCACTGTACTCTTAGTCCATATCCTTAAGGAATGTATTAAATGTCCTGTGGTTCAATCCTTGGGATATGATGAAGTTTACTATTTTTGTTATATCTTTCATAACATCTTTGAAGGACACACTTTTAGCGCACAAGTTTTCTTTGTGTATAATGCAATGATATTGTATGAAGTTGCCATTTTGACATGTAGCAGTACTAGCTTTTTTCCGTATTAGTGCCACAACACCTTCATTTTTCCCTACCATTGCAGGAGCTCCGTCAGTAATTACTCCGGAGAGATTGCTCAACTGTAGATCGTATCGCTACAAAGTTGAAAAGACAGCATTAAAAATATCACTGTCTTTAGTAGTGCCACTCATTGGAAAAAGAGTGGCCATTTCTTCTGTTATGGTAAAGGCATTGTGAATTATCATGGTAAAAAAAGCCAACTGGGCAGTGTCAGTACTCTCATCGAGGGCCAATGAAAAAAACACAAACTGAGAAGCATGTTCTTTAAGTGTATTCTCAATATCGCTCGCTAATTATTCAATCCTTCTGGCCACAGTTACTCCTGACAAACTAACTTTTGAAAACAATTTTTTTTGTGATGAACACAGAACTTCAGCTGCCGAATCCATACACTCCTTTACAAATTCGCCATCTGTAAATGGCTTTGATTTCAAAGCTATTTTCTAAGATATAATATAACTTGCCCTAACACTTAATTCACTTTCAACATTTTGATTCTTAAATGACGTTTGCTGACATTGCAGTTTTTTCTTCAAATCAGCCACTTTATCTGATCTCAGACTGAATCAATTTTAGACGAGTGCTTCGAGTCGTAGTGCCGCTTTAAATTGTATTCCTTCAACACCGCTACTGTGTCATTACAAAGCAAACAAACTGGTTTCTCTTTAATATTTACAAAAAAACACAAGTCCGTCCACTTCTCATTGAACACCCTTCCCTCTTTCCTTATTTTTCGCTTTTTGCTTGTGCTTGCAACCATTGTTAAAAAACTGATTACAAAAAATTATGTACCAAACAAAGTACAAACACAACACCACACCACACCACAAAAGGCTGACGCGTACTAAGAGGGGAGGGAGTGAGGGTAGCTGTAAGTTGGCCAGATGTTTGACCTTGAGTTTCAGTGTTATCACGTGTTGCAAAAGTATTGCGAGGACTCCCAGTTAGAGGTTTTGGGTCTCAGTGTTGCCACATGCTGCATAAGCATCGCGAAAATTCCTAGATTAGAGTTTTAGTCCTAAAAAAATGTATCTTACATAATTTTTAAACAGAAAAATTGTTGTATGTTAAATTTATCTGTGGGCCGCAAGTGGCCCGCGGGCAGCGGGTTGAAGACCACTGAAATAGAGTATACCACTGACTGGAGTATGGCTAAAGGCTGATTATTGTTCACACACAACAATCAACTCTTTTCTACTGAAAAAGGGGTTTGATGTGCCCCAAAAATTACTGTGATGTGTTTTAATGGGTTTTAATTAAAGATTTTAAACTCAATCCACAATACTTTGATACCCCAAACTCTAAATGATATTGAAAGAATCAAGAATCAATCGTAGTATAACAACTTTCTGTATATTAAGCTCTCAAACCTTAGTAAAGTATGTTATAATATTTAAACAAAACGGTTAGTCCAGAATTTGACTTTTTGTTGTTGTTGCCGTTTTCACTTTGGTATCGGCAGATAGAAATGTACACAACATGAACTTTGTATTACTATGGATTAAAACGCCCACCGAAAAACTAGCACAGAATAGAAACATGGTCACGTAATGAGCTCTAAGCCAGTCACAAGATTTCTGCCTCATCGACGCGAGCCATTCCACTAAAGTTCAACCCATCTCTAGTTCATCCGCTCTGCCCGAGATGTTCAGCAAAGGGGATCCAATCAAATCTCAAAGCCAACCATCTCAAATCGATGCGCATGCACTCTACAGCCAGAAGCAAACAGATAGCGTTGTTGGCCGTTGTGAGGAGATATGTGAAATAACCCATTAATGTAAAGCGTGTGTATCGATCTATTGGTGCCACGAGATAGGGTTATAATTTGAAAACATCCATGATGGCACTGGTCTAAGATATATTAGGGCTGGGCCGATGCCGATTATTAATCCGATCATCGGCCGATTATCGCATAACCGGCGATTCCGATGATCGGTGTTTGAATCTCCGATTATTTATGCCGATTATTCAAAATGTGTGGGTATATTTTAAGTCCTAAAAAAATAATATTTTATGTCCTATAAAGAAATATTTTATCTCTGCTTTCTCGTATGTGATCTTTGAATAATTAGCTTGTTCTTAGCGACTTAGGTTTGAAATAAACAGCACATCCAACATTACAAACAAAATATATCAAAATAAATATATTTACCATAGGTCTTTTTCCAATTTATGCACGTTATTAGAAATAAAGATACTCACAAGTAACAAATCTAATAATCATAAAATAAAATATTAGCAGATTGGTGTTGTTTTATTTCGATTTGTTAAAAATGCCCAAAAAATGAAACATCGGACGTAATAATCTCTCACATGCGCACATTTTTTTAAAAAATGGAAACCGTTTTTCTTTTAATGCAAGTACAAAACTTTCCACTGGCAGGGAATTTGTTTCGCTCATATTTCAATATGAATTGAATTAATATATATTAATATTTAAATTTTACATTTTCTTTAATAGTTAAAAGTAAATTAAAATAAGTTTTAAAGTATTTCTTAAAAAAAAACCACGAAAAATAACTTTCGTTGCACATTATGTTATTTATTATTTATTTTATCATATTGAAGTAGAGATGGGCAAAATCGTTCTTTTAAATGAACGATTCATTGTATCTGGTTCAGTTCAATGATCCGTTCATTTTGACCCGTTCACCGTTCATTCGATTTTCTAAAGGTATTTTTTATTTAAGTGTAGTTAATACAATGTTATTTTTCATTAAGATTATTTAAATTGTTAATAAAAAGATCGGATTACTGTTTAAAAATGGTGATGCCTTTTTATTATACTTTTATTCAAGAAACCACTTATTTCTATACGATATTAATATTAAATAGTTAAATTATGATGGGATGCTTTGTAGAATCGCAAAAACCTATGTTATGATATATCTAAATCACAATTCACAAAAATATTACGATTGTTAGAATTTGTTTAATATTGAAGCCATATTTTAATAGACATTGGATGTAAAAATTCCTATTTCATCTAAAAACAAAATAGATGTAGGCCTATTCTCCTTGTGTGCCTTGATTATTTTTTATCATTAAAATTAAATTTAAATTTGCTGATCATGATTTTTCTTTGTCTAATGAAAGGGTCAGTAGGCCTATTTAATCATAAATGTGGAATCATATTTTAATTATCTAACATGTACCGGTATATTTGCTATTCATTATTGTGATATTTTTTTAGTGACAGGTTCACTTGTCCTAACAATAACAATATAAAATAATAATTAAACAACCTTTTCATTTTAAAATTTTCTATTTAAATATTATTAAAACAAAACTATATTGGACATTATAAAACTAGTAAAAGTAACTTTTTTTTGCTTTAAGGGTCATTTTTCTTTATACACTTATTAAAATTGAAAACAAAAATAATCGGCATCGGTGATCGGCCTAATCGGCAACAAATGATCGGCATCGGATTAATCGGCAAAATAGCTGATCGGCCAAGCTCTAAGATATATGTTGATCCACTTCAAAATAAAATATGTTGATAAGCAGCTGTTTTAAGTTAGCGTTGCAATGCATCATGGGTCAACATAAAGCGTGTGAATTGCTGCACCACTGAGGCAGATACAGCTTTCTATTTTTGATGAATGTGTGAATCAAGCTTTACAGTGATCTTGCACAGATCAAACAGGTCAATTTTGTTCTACTTTTAAAACCTTTTAGTTGTTTCCTTGAAAATATAATACAGAATAATATAGTACATTATTTTAAATGTGAGCATGGATGAATTGAAAATATTAAAGTTGTAAATAATGAGAAATCGGAATCATGACATCTCTAGTTTTAATTGTGAACTTTGAGCTCTACATTTTTCTGATAAGTGATTACACAATGTTCTACTCTCTTATAGGCTCCTATATATCCTTCTTTCAATGTTTATTAAATTTCTAATCTACAGGGTTTTCCAGGAGGAAATATAAATGTGCTGGAAGGTCATCGGGTCAGTTATTTTAAGAAAATTAGTTTATAATGGGGACATGTGTCCTATTTCAAATGGTTTATGAGATAAAGCTATTTGAATGTACAATATTTTGAATTTAGTGCGTAATATATATTCCTTCACTCCCACCGTAATGTGCCACTGTCTGAAGCATATACATCAGTGTGACGCGCCATTTGGAGGTTGTGAAATTCTATGCATAGGAAACTGTTGATGGTATTCTTTAACAGCAGGAGTGGCATTACCATTGCAGAAGCATATTTGCATATTTGCATATTTGCATATTTGCAAATTCTACATTTGTCAAGATGTGCAGCATTTTTTTTAAACATTTATACAATGTAACTATCAACAGTCACAAGCACCACCTGACTCTTCACACAGATGCACATATACTTCAAACAGTGGCACATTACAATATTGCGTGACAAATTCACTTTGTGTCTGAAACCTTTTGAAAAAGGACACATGTTCATGTAAACTTTTTTTCTTTGAATGATCAATACTATGACCTCCCAGAATATTCTTTCTGAGACATCCTGTATACTACTTGAAACAAAATATTTTTTGTAGATCTCAAGTACACCTTTACTATTAACTAAACATGTCTAACCTCTCTGGCACACAGCGAAGGCACTCGGCACATGTCCAGTCCTTGCCAAACTCCTCTCCTTCCTCGACTGTCTGAGGCAGGCGGTGGTGCAAGGTTTCAGGTAGTCGCAAGCCAGACAATCCACCCAGTACCGACACCACACCCATTATAACCAGTGGCAGCACCAACATTTCCATGCCCTATCACACCAACCATACAATGCTCAATTGATTAAGAACACAATAAATTTAGATTAAGAAGTACCATGGTTATATGGGACAGATATTAACTTTTATGGTGTTGTTAGCTGTTGATGGTGCTAGCTAAAACATATGAGGTGCCCCGGAGTGGCAAAATATTGAAACTCTTAAATGATACAGTTGATAGTAAACATGTAGTATTGCAACAAATATGGACAAAATAATAATTAAATATGGTTTTCAAAGGGTAGTACTGAATAATAATTATTTTTAATAAGGAACTAGGCTTATATAGAGTAGGTCATGTAACAAAATTAACTGAAATACAATATGGAAATTCAACTTCTGTAAAATAAAAAGTTGTAAGGTTGTGTTTGTTTAAACAAATGTTAAATGTGTCTAAACTTTATTCCTGACTTATTATTGACACAAAATAAACACTAGAAAATGTGCTAGCCTATACCAAATCATTATATTTCATTTATAATTTTATAACTACAAGGTAATCCATCCAAATTAACCTATAACTTAATATTCGAAATGCCAACAAAATCTATTTTAGGTTAGAAATAGCTACATTTTAGGTTTGAGTATTTTATATTAATGTGCCACCATTGAATAATAGACCTATAATTATTATATTTGGTGTAAAAAGTGGTGACAAGATCTAACTAAAAGAAGTATGGTTGTTATGTACTTTGAAGTAGCAAGGCCTTAAGGTGCGGCAGAAGTGAGCACAAGTATTTTTACAGGTTTTATAGCATGAAATTTTTTTGGCCAAAATAAATAAAATATTTCTCCAGTAGCAACATAGAATTTAGTTTTCTGCACATGCTAATATCAATAGATCTTGAATATCTGTCAAGAGTGTCCTCTAATTTTGTCAAAACTTTTTCTCTTTATTTAAATAGTTAATAATACATTAACCTGAACTGAAATTCTTCAAGCAAATATAGGGACCACACCAAATAAACTTAAAAGTCTGAAAATTTTAAATTTTGTTATGAAATTCTGGGAAATGGAGGCGGCAAAGCTATAGTTAGAAAATACTTTTGAAATGAGGTATAAAATAATAATTTGGTAAACAGGTTGAGAAAAATTCCAGATAACTAAATTAATCTTAGAATTTACTTTTGTTGACTGTTTCTCAATTCACATAATAATTTACTTGACCAAAATTGCCGTTTACAATAATGAAGAGGAGTTAACTAAATAATAGGGGTGTAACAATGCGGATACCGATGAATCGTTATCGGGCGATTATTAGTGCATCGGCAATTAATTGTAATTGGGGATTATTATGTTGTTTGATCGTGTTTTTTAAAAGTAAAATTTAAATAAAAATTTTCTAGGTAGTAGTTTAGTGATCAGAATAAAAAAAAACTTATATACAAACTGCATATGGGTTGTGGACTATGCAAAGATTACATATACAGATAAATATAAGTTCATACCGTTGATAAAACTAGCAAGCTAGTTCCAACTTTAGCCGGTTATGCATAAAATATATATTTGTATGCATACAATCTTTTTGTATTAATTACATTAGCTGTTATCATTCTCTTAAGTAATTTCCCATTAGTTAATAGTAAATAATGGATAATCGGGAAAATCAGTGTAAATAATCATAGCAAGAACAATTATTTTAAACAATCAGTAATCGGTATCGGTAATCAGTTTTATTGAATCAGTACACTTCTACTAAATAAGATATTGAAGTTTTTCTAGTTTTGATTTAGTGTAGATAATGCCTAATTTTACCTGTTTCATGGTCATATTCGTTGATTTTTCACTGATTTTTTCTAAGTTTGCCAATTCCCTGATTATTTTAAGTTTCCCTGTTTTCCGTGTCTATGGAAACCCTGCTTAACTCCTAGAGAGTAAACTTTGGAGTTTTTACACAGATATAACACATAATTAGGGTTGCTTGGCTGTATTAACACCAGCAAAGCAGTTTTACTTTGTAAATTACAAGAAAAGAAACTTAGAGTATAGAGGAATCTGAGCTACCAAGTAAATAAAAACCTTCATTAAGCGTACCAGGTAGGTGATGAATGGAATTAAAATGAGTCCCAAGCCGCTGATGTAAGCCGATGCACCAATGCCTATTCCGCGTAACTGAGTGGGATAAAGTTCCCCTGCAAATGGGTAGATGATGAGGAAAGAAGCAGAGATTGCAAACTTTGAGAAAAGATATAGTATCAACGTAGTTTCAACAGCATCTGAAAATAAAGATGTTTTGAATATAGATAAATGCTATGAAGCAAATCTAGTTTAGTCTAGTACTTTCTAAAAATGAAATTATAAACTTTTAAAAATATTCTATTTTAAAAAGGGATTGGAGTGATTGTTCAATCACTTTAAAATATTTATTTTTTTACTATCACTATTGTTTGGTTAAAGTATATAATTTAAAATATAACTAGTAAAAATAATAATAATTATAAATTGTTAACTAATCTTCATGGAAAAGGTAAAAACAAATAAATAGAATTTTGGTCTTTGATACACTTTGTGGTAGTTTTGAAATGGTTATTATAGTTATTACAAATTATTAATAATTTATGCTAACGATTAAACATTTTAGATTTATATTGGCGGTCTGCGAGCTTGGGGTTTTTTCATTCGAGTCGAGTATTTAAAAAAGATCCAGAGTTTGAGTACATTCATAATTTTAAAATGATAAAATACATATTTGTTAATAATAAAAGTAAAATATTATATCTATGTTTAATATGGCACCAGTCAAAACAAACATAGAATGTAAATACCACATCTTTGAAATGTAAGATTTTAAAAATGTATGAAAACAATACATGTTCTTAAAAATATAAGAATGACATTCATTTTTATAAATAGTAAATACTTTTGAAAAAAAAAAGTCTGAAAATGAAAAACCTCTTTTCGCTTTATGAGACGATTGCATTATATTTGGAAGAAGGTACAGGAAAGCTGGATTTTCTTTAAGAGTCAACCATTACCTCTTTGTCCAATGACAGCAATGTAAAGTGTGAACTGTGTTCTTCTTTTCATTGTAAAAGTCATATTGTGTTCGTCCCTTTTATATGTTTCTATCCACGTTTCCTGTACCTTTTTCCAAATATAAATAACATTTAAAAAATAACTATGACACTCATGTATTTAAAGACATTACAATTACACTGACAATTACAAAATAAAGTTAATAAAGCTGACATTTTAATGAGATAATATTTCCCCGAAATAAGCCTCTGTAGCTTTAATTATCTTATTATGAAATGTAAGAATCACGTATGGACACTTCTTTGGTTCCAATTTTATTCCTCTATGCATAGTTGTGCATGCGCCTTATATGGGCTTTCACTAGAAATTATCTTACTATAAAATATATTTCACTACAATAATGCTTGTAAAGTTCATACTTTAAAATTAAAAATAAGATGAGTAAAATAATATTTTTAGTAGACAATATGAAATAGTAAATGCTTTTTATTTAATAACTGTGATAAGTTTGATAAAATATTTATTGCAATGCTGATCAACACTGATTTTATACAGGTTAACCAACATAATTGTATAGCTAAATAGTAACTAATGCTAGTTTTTAAGTTGAACGTATTAATATGAGTTTTAAATATCTTAAGCTAGAAAACAATTGATATTTATTCTCAATGTTAGATTTTTATTTGACTTTAATTATAATTTTTAGAAAGGGACAATGTAAAAATAGTAAAAATATGATTATTCAAGTATTTAGTGATCTACTTATCTATTTTTGCATTGTCATGATAATGCAACTTCAATCTAAGATAATTAAAAATGGACGATGATATTAAACAAGTTTACCGGTAAAAAGTAGTTTTAGAGCTCTATTACATTATTAATATGAAATTTGATATTAATTTCACCAAATTGTTAAGTAACCAAATGATTTATAAGTAAAACTGCTGAAGTCCTCAAAATTATACGCCATTCACGACCTAAGTTTACTTGGATGACAGTTCAAAAAGTAACTAGAAAATAGTCCCTAAAATATCACTACGCCAACAGCTGATATCTGTCACTGTCACTTGGGACAGCTGTTATGAAAACATGGTTATGTAGAGTAATGTGATAGCTAACCACAGTAATTTAGGCCAATATTATGCCTCAAAGAATTTTGAAATTGAAATTTTTGAATGACTTGATGATCTGTAACGTCTCTTCTTTTTTTCTCCTGGGAACTCATTATCAAAAAAACACACACAAATCTATCCACAAATAAAAAGAACCCCTTATAAAATTTTGTGAGATTAAAGTTAGATTAAAGTTAGATTAAAGTTATTTTAAAGTAAGTTTAAAGTTATATTAAAGTAAGATTAAAATTAACCAAATTAGGCCTAATATGTATTCGAACTAAAGAGAAAATATCTGTATACACAAAGTTATTCTTAAAATAATTAGTAATATGATCTAGGATTAAGTTTTTTTACGTTAATACAGAAGCCCAATAATTAAAATAAAAGGTAATTTAACTTAGTTATAAATTATTATAAGTTAGAGTAAGGCGTGGACCTAACAAACTAGAGACTTAATTTAAAGTTAAAAATATAATAAACGCGCACAGTAATAAATTCTATGAAATATATTTAAATTAAACAAAGTCTTAATATTTATTTGAGGTCGTCCACAAAGCTTATTTATCCTTCTATTCAAGTTAAAATAATTATTATTCCG
This sequence comes from Timema genevievae, assembly GCA_902155825.1. Lineage (NCBI taxonomy): Eukaryota > Metazoa > Arthropoda > Insecta > Phasmatodea > Timematidae > Timema > Timema genevievae. Next base: position 69,131 of record CABFWO010000388.1, on the reverse strand, counting down.
AGCACTTTCACAAAAGGTCTAACAAATATGGCTTTAAAATGGCGACCAACGAATATTAGCCATGTGGTTGATGATGACGCGGACAAGTTGTTTAAAATGGTGTATCCTCGCAGCAGACGATTATATTTTATTCAGTTAAATATTTCTAAAAACAATAAACTAATAATAAAATAGTTAATCATATATAAAATAAATTACAAGTATTTTATCTTTACCAAGTAAATACGATGCCTTTATTAAAAGGTATTAATGCATGCACTATACTACACATCATAGATAACATTCCAAAACAAAGAATAGGTACTTTTAATATATTTTAAAATATTGTTTCGGATTGGGTAAAAAGAAATTGTTAAAAGTAATGAAATAATGTGAGAAAACTTAAGTTTAAGTTATTTTAAATGTAAAATATAACATGTAATTAAAAAACTTAACATTCATAACAAAACAGTGTTCTTTTACAAGTGTTGGTAACCTAAAACCTAAACATATGATTTTTGAACTGTCATCCATGTGAAGATCTATCGTGAATGAATAATAAATAGCCTATACTTATGAATACCTTTTAAAAATTAATTTGTATGTACATCAACAGGAAGCTTGAAAATAATAAGCCTACAAAACTTTAGGTCTTGATCCCCGAGCGTTAATGAAAAACTTAGCACCAAGGCCAAAACCTGAGTACTTTCAGAGCACTAATTTATATAAACGAGGTCTTTACCTAGCTTGTACTTGCCCACCCCCCTTTTTCAAATATTTCCCCACATATTTTTAAGTTTTTTACTATGAATATGTTTGTATGTTATTAATATTTCTGCTAAAAAATTAGTGACCAAAAAATTGTGCATATTTAAAAATGTATGTTTGTTGGGAGTATGAAACGTGCAACGCAACTTCCTAAAAGAGGAAACCAAAAAACAAAAGGGATAAAAAGGAAATTTGTAAAATAATTATAGGACACTTAGATAGGAACATGTAAAAGGACCAATTCTATATTATGTTTGTCCCGAGCACACTATCGTTCCACCTTTTAACCTATTATGAAGCAAGCAAGCGCATGATAATGTACACTAAGCATCCACTTAAACAAGTTCTTACATACGGCCCCTAGAGTACACTAGCAGCCTCGCCCAACCCCCCTCCTAGCGACATAACAAAGGATAGGGCTGTCTGATAGGATTGGCATCAGCCCAGCCCTACAAAAAATTGTTAATATTTAGTTACTATTTTTTAGTTTATATTTCCTCTCATGTTCAGACATTTTTCCAAGATTCAGATTCAAGATTTAGGATTTGTAGGTAAAATAGAGATTAAAGATTTGGAATCATAAAATAGTTGATTCGACCCAAATGAAATTTTAAACAATAAAAAAGGCCTACACAGTATTTATATAATGTTAAATCAAATATGGTAAAAATGTTGCGTTATTATAGAAGAAGAGGTAATGAATGTACCATCAGGTAGCAGAACGGTGACGATACAGCTGACTCCACTGAGGATCATGGCGATACAAAGAGGCCAGCGCCGTCCCCACCTGTCCATGATAACCCAACATGCCAAGTAGCTGGGTATCTCCACAAGAGCCGACAACAGGAAACTCAAATACTGGTCACTTCCCAGTGAAGGGCCATAGTAGCTCAGACCGACATACACCGTCTCGTTGGCAAACCTACAAACATGAAATAATGATACTCATATTTACTCTTCAAGAAAATAATGGTGTGTGAAGCCCACTTTTTAAATGCAAAGCAAAGATGATGCAAAGCTTTAAACATGGAAAGCAAAGTCTTAGAAAAGGTTTTGGTGTTGTCACATAACACTACTTCTAATTTTTAAATTATCCATTAAGTACATTTAAGTAAAGAGAAAGATTTAAAGAAAAAACCCAAAATAAATAACACTATACTATTTTATGCTGACATATTGACCGAAATATCTAAAGTCAACCATACTTATATCATATATGTCATTCAATCACCAGTGGGTGTTAAAATATTGTTTTGTAGATGTACTAAAAATTATTATATTATGTTAAAAAATATGTCATATTTAGTGTTTATAATATATATTGATGTTTTATTTTCTTTTAGAATGTTTTAAAGATGTGAAGGTTATTGTGGAAGGCAAAGTCGAAGTGAAGGAGATTTCACCTTTGACTTCAACTTTAACATTTCAAAGCTTCGCACACCCTACAAGATACACAATTCAGGGAATCTTGAATTCCTAGTTTTGAAAATGAGTTGTAATCAATGAAGTCAACTTCCTTTCTATTATGCTCTGAGGAAAATGCATATGGCATCGAGAAATTATCAAGTTTATAAATATGTTTAAGTGTTCTTAACGTTATTTAATGACCTATTGAAAATAGATTAATATTGAATTAAGATTCAAACTCAGCACCTGTTTAAGCCCTACTATCTAACTACACCTATGGTGTGGTGCAACTGTGTAAACATGCCTTGTATTTTCCCTCTTTTATTTAGGCAATCTTGTTGAATAGTGGATGTGTATTGTATTGTGCCTCCTATTTAATCATTTTAATATAGGCCTATAGTGTGAATTTACAACAACTAAGATTAATATTATTGAAAATAAGGAATTATTATGTTAAATTTAAAACATTTTGAACAAAATATTTCCTCAATAATAGGAACATTCGAATCTTCGAATCTTCAAATCTTTAAGAATATTTGAAGATTCAAAATTAAATGTACACATTGTTTTCTTCATATTTTGAATCTGAAGTTTTTTAGGCTATGTGTACACAGTCGACAGATTGTCTAAACACTTTCTCGTCATTATCATGAGTTCAATAAGTTTGAATGTAAGTGTGTACACCACAGGCAACGACACGACAAAACTGTGTCTCAGCTGTTGAAAAAAGCTGTGGAGGGCCACTGCATTGCAATGACTTTTTTGTGTCACGACTAGGATGTGCCTAGTGCAAACAAATGGAGCTACGCAGCCGACAATTCTGTCGTTGCTAACCAGAATATGTTTGGGCCCAGCCCATGACTTCAATCTAGGTTTGGAACAAATACCGCATACAGGGCCTATATATCATTTGATCGAGCTCCTTCTCCAATTGGTGTCCTGCCAGGAAATTGATTGCCCGTCTAGAGCAAAAAGTTCATCAAAGCTGGAAACACTCATTCTATAGTAGGAAGAAAAACTTATCAGAATAATTCCTGTAATGCTCAAATCTTATATAAAACATTCCAAGTGGAAAGTCTTTCACTGTAAATGGGGTGTACCCAAAATTGACGTTCTAGTCGTCGTTGTTTTCTATTGCAGGCTACAAGAGCAAAAATTGCACCTACTTCTACTAGGTCTATTATGATAATGGATGTATTACAAGTTTATGTAACTTTTGTTTTTCCTGGCAACAAATATGTTCTCTGTGAATACACACACCAATGACGCAATTGTTTCTTTGTTCATCTGTTGCTAGACAGAAAGGTAAGGACAAAAAAGTGTTTAGACAATTTGTTGCCTGTTTACACATTGCCTTAAAGCTAACTATTATGAATGAATGATCTTATTAGTGTTGTCATTCAACATTATTGATTATTACATAACAAACCTAACAACCAGACATATGTGCTTAATATTGTTTTCTAATATTATAATTACGCTTAGAATGATATTTATTTAAAACATGTATCCTTGAAACTAAAAAAAAAACCTTTAAGTATGTATTTTTTCTATCCATCTACTGATTATTTTATTTTTATATAAATTGGTATATCTTTCTATTTATCCATCCCTCACTAGTACTAAGTCTTGCAGTGCTTTTTCAGTGGGAGCTTTCTCCTGTTTCTTTTTGCTGAGTCGGCCCAGTATTTTCCTTTTAGATGACGCAAAAGCTCTTGGTGTGAAACACAAAGGAAGGATCTAGGCCTGGCTCTTTCACTTTAATTGAAGACTCACGTGTGCTCAGACGTGTGATGAGGTAAAACATTAATTTGCATTTATTTTAAAGAAGAAATTATCAAAATAAATAAATGAATTTGTTCAATGGATAATTAGCATGTGTTATTAGAAATTTTGATTTATTCAAATATTTAAATAAATATGAATATATAGAGTATAAAAGTTTCACCCATATTCATCCTAAAGCAATCAAATGTTTTATTGAGTGTATATTTAGCACCGCGTCTTACTACCCGTTCGGGTTATACGCTTAAGTACTAATTACGCTAATGGATTAGGAATTGGGAAGGTTGAATTTAGAGGAAGTGAACCCGCATTGGCGTGGAGGGAGAGTGGAAAACCATTTAGGAAAAACCACCCCCAGTTCACCCGACCGAGATTCGAACCTCGACCTCCCCGTCCTCGACGGTTGAGCTCAACACGACTAGCACGTTAGCCAACTACGCCACCGAGGCGGGTTATTGAGTGTAGTTAGCAAATGAGGGATATAATATATTTATTATATCTGATAAATGAAAAAGATAATATGTGTTATGGGTGAAATGTGGGGCAGGCATATCTAGATGTAACAATAGAGTTGCTCTCCACACGGCGGGCAAGAAATGATTTATTACGTGATGAATAATGTGTCGTCCTTTCGAGGAAAAAGCTCCAGAACTACCATTATTGTCACCCTCAGCAGGGCATGTTTTTAATTTTATTTAGTATTGCATCTTACTACCTGTTCGGCTTGTAAGCTTACATACTAATTACTCTAATGGGTTAGGAATTGGGAAGGTTGAATTTAGAGGAAGTGAACCCACATTTGCGTGGAGGGAAATTCATTTAAGAAAAACCAACCCCAGTTCACCCGACTGAGATTCGAACCTATTTCCCCGTCCTCGGCAGTCTATCTCAACACGAAACTAGCATGTTAGCTAACTATGCTACCGAGGCGGGTGCAGGGTATGTTAACGGGATACATTTCTGAGCCATGCTAATGACTAGTGAAGCTACAATTACTGTACAAGCGTTAGCTTTCTCCATGTTCTTGACTTTCTTGTACAATGTCATTGTATTAACGGCAGCATAAAACCACTCCCAAGTTATTGGTGGCAGTGATAACAATGATGGATCATGTTAGTCTATGGTTTCCACAAGTCCATCACAGACTCTGTCTTAAGCTATAAGTAAAAAATAATCCTGCGTTCAGGACAAATTCTGGATAGCTCAGTGTTAAAAGTATTGGCGCACTAAGCATGGGTCGCTAGGTTCAAGTTCAGTGTTCAGATGTCATGTTTCAATGCAAGTTCGAGTTTGAGTTGAGTTTGAAAGAAAACATTGTTGAGTTCGAGTAGCATAGAACAATATTTGTACAATACATATTTCAAGTTGAATTTCTGTTATATAGTTAAATGCTTAAACTGTAAGTAGGTTCAGACATAATTTTTTTGAACTAAACAAAAGGAAATCCTGAGGGACTCAATTTCCTATGAAATTTTACATCCTAAAATTAAATAAAAATAATTAAACCTAAGTTTTCAAGAGAAAAATAAAAAATTTCAAGTACACAAATATATTAGGAGTAAATAGCCAGAGCTATATTAATGTTAATTACTTCAGTTAGATATCATATTCTGAAAATTGAAAAATGACACCTGGACACGGGAATCGAACCCAGGACCTTTGGCTTAGTACGCCAATGCTCTAACCACTGAGCTATCCAGGATTCATCCCGTGCCCATGGTCATTCTTCACTCATATTTTAAGGCAGAGTCTATGATGGACTTAGCAGAAATCGTCAGCAAATTTTGTGAGTTTTGTAAAAATCTTCGAGTTGAACTATAGCAGCTACTAAAACTCGAATTGAACTCGTATTTTCGAGAGCCTGCATAGCCCTACAAATTTATGAATAATGTATTTTATTTTGAATGATTCAAAAATATTTACTGGATACCACTTTTAAATAATATTCATTTTAGGGGCATTGTAGCAACATTACCAAATAATCAAATTTATTATTTTTAATTCAAAGGAATAATGTAAATATATTAATGAACTGTACCAGTTGAGTGTGATTAGTGTTGTTTTCAATCTCATGTTGGGTGTCCGACACAATGCGCTCACTCCAGGGCCTTTCTTCAGACGACTTAGCTCACTACGAGTACGTTGCAGCATCATGCGTTGCTGTAATTACAAATAACGTTACTTTTAGTTCTATGGATAAAAAATTACCAGTGAAAATATCTTGATTTTATTTCACTTGTATATATTTAGAAAATTTTGAAATTACAATTCTTTTTCAGGTTTTCTAGTCAATGAATGTAGTTTTTTTTTCTTCATTATTAAATATTACAATGCTACAAATAATATAAATCACATACTTATTGCATTTTTAAATTTAATTCTTGACAAACAGCCTTAAACACTGTGGTTTGTATAAATGATTTTAATATATAGATTATATTTGGAAGAAGGTATAGGAAGGGTGGATAGAAACATATAAAAGGATGAATCACAATATGGCTTTTACAATGAAAAGAAGAACACAGTTCACACTTTACATTGCTGCCATTGGACAAAGAGGTAATGGTTGCTTCTTAAGGAAAATCGATCATCACCGCTCAATCCCCCGGCCTAGGTTTCATTCTATCAGAACTCATCAGGGAGGAGTGTGAAACGCGCCACACAATTTCCTAAAAGAGGAAACCAAAAAAACACAAAAGGGAGATATAATAAAACCTAGGTCAGGGGTTTGGGCGGTGACGATCGATTTTCTTTAAGAGGCTACCATTACCTCTTTGTCCAATGGCAGCAATGTAAAGTGTGAACTGTGTTTCTTCTTTTCATTGTAAAAGCCATATTGTGTTCATCCTTTTATATGTTTCTATCCACCCTTCCTATACCTTCTTCCAAATATAATACAATTACCTCATAAACTGAAAAGAGGTTTTCCTTATGTAAATATATAGATTACTAAGTTGGGCGAGCGTGACCCTTAGATGTCTTAGTTAGTATTTATATATTTTTTGAGAATTATATTAAATATATCTGGAATATCCAATGAATATTTGAAATTTCCTTAACTTCTGACTTTACCCGGTCATACAAAATTCCCAGACTTATCGAGGTTTTTCCAGCTATCCAGATGCATATTAACCTTGAAGTATTTACAAATGAAGCTAGCTACAAGTCTTCCCTAATAATTGGGACATAATTGGTAAGATATGCTTCAAACAATGTTCTGTTAGTGATCCAATGCGTGCACACCAAACCAGTGAACAGTGAAGTTTTATGTAATTTCCAATAACCTTTAATTTAAGTTTGAAACTTGAGGGCATTTCTTTGTTGTTGACCTTGGCCAGAGTCTCCAGTATCTTGTATCCTTCTTCCAAACGACCCTTTGCTAGCAGCCAGCGAGGGGATTCAGGGAGGTACCTAGTACACATCAAAAGCAGTTAGAATATAACCATTTAATTTTAAACAATAAGTTTAGAATACTCTTCTTACGGTATTAAAGGGATTCGAGATTCATAAAAATCTCAAAAAGGTTTCTCGAATACAATCATGAAAGTCTAGTGTTAAAATCACAATTTTAAGCAATTGATAAAAGTAGTTATATAAGTACCTGCTTGTATATCTCTATAAGGAGATCCTCTTTTCGCTTTATGAAGTAATTGTATTGTATTTGGAAGAAGGTAAAGGAAAGGTGGATAGAAATATATAAAAGGAACAAACAAAATATGGCTTTTACAATGAAAAGAAGCCTACAGTTCACACTTTATAATGCTGCCATTCGCTGCCTCTTGAAAAAAAATTGATAGCTACTGCCCAAT
>CABFWO010000388.1:19584-61331 GCA_902155825.1 Timema genevievae | reverse complement strand
GGGGGGGCAGGAGAGGGGGTGGGGGGGCGCAGTGTTAAACACACAACGCAACTTCTTTAAAAAGGAAACGAAAAACCCAAAAGGGAGAGAAAGGAAATTGGTAAAGGCTGATATGATAGGACACTTAGATAGGAACATGTATCAATTTTTATGACAATTTTTACTATTTCATATGGGATTAGATCAAATGATGTAATAAAATGATTTTAAAGAATATAATTCAACTCTGTTGCTTAACTTGAGTGGTTTAGCTTTTTTTTTTTGTTACTTTATTTTGTCCTTATACCAATGTTAATAACTTTCATAATCTTCTCTAATCTCTATGTCAATAGTTTTTTCATGATATTTTTAACTATGTCAACATTTTTATTTTTCTTTAATTCGTTCAATCAATACCAATTTTAATAATCCCTTTACTGATAATGAATCAAACTTTTGTAAACTAACTAATAAACTTCACTTTTCTCTTACAAAGTCTTATCTCATATTATACTTGTTACAAGATAAAACGACAACAACAAAATTTTAACTTGAATTCAGGTATGGGACCATTTTATATATTTGATTTGGTTTCACTTTGAATAAAAAGAATAGAATTCCCATACACCTAATTATCATTATGCATAGTTTCATGCCACTGGCAGGGTCTGTCTTAAACATGAGCCTCTCCATTTACTTCTGTCCTCCTACCAACTTTCTTCCTCCATTCCGGCCAAATCCATTCCTCCTCACTTCTTTATTAGCCTGTCCCTGGGTCTCCTGCCCGCCACCTCCATATCGAGTATCCTCCTTGAAATCCTCCTTCACCTCTTCCATCCTTTTTACATGTCCATACCACCTCAATCTCACCTTCTCTCTCCTATCCTGCAGGGGTTACTCCTTATACGGTTATACCCCCTGATAAAGGGCAATTATTTATAAACTAAACAAACTCCTCAATGGTTGTGAACAAAGTTACTCCACACAATGCAGCACTCACCACCAATAGACAAAGTAAAGCAGAAATGGCGCAGAGGTCACCCAAGCCAATAAGACCCAGTCTCTGACAAGGTATGTCACCCCGGACAGTAGTATCATCCCAAGCGTGTAGAACAGGCACGTCATCACTGTCACGAAAGAGCGGTAGTTTGGGCCCACTAGTTCCAGAGCTGCCAAAATACCAAATAATAGATATCAACGTCACTAAAAATATTATAGTAAATAATGAAGCACAAATAAAATTGTACTAACATATATTTACAAAAACTTCAAATATTTGATGCACCATGGTAGAGGTGTGCAAAGTCAATTTTTTTAATTCGAAGCAAGCTCGAATCAAATATATGAAATATTCTCAAAGCCAAAGCGGAGTTTGTATATTTTTGTTAGTTGTTTTATGCCTTGAATAAATATTATATTGTGTTTATTTATATAACTTAAAGCACTAAAATCACTTAGATATTTTTATTGCACAAATGTTTATAATATTTAATTCTTATTTAATAAATCAAGTTACTATCACAACATACAATTCTATCATTTTAGATTATTTCATATGAACATTAATTTGTAACGTATAAAACCGCTCATAAGTGCAAAAAGTGAACATAGATTGAATATTATAGCTGTCAATATTTTTATTGGCGAAGCTTCGTAATTGTCGAAGCAAACATTTTTTTCGAGGTGAAATCGAAACTAATATTTTTTACAAAGCCAAGTTAAAGTTTCAAGCTTAACACACCCCTACAACATGGCATCTTCCTCAAAAATAAGTAGACTGAACAGGAGGTTGGATTCAATGGTGCCAACTTATTTGTTGAGGGATGAAAACTTCTCTGATGTATTAAAAATTCCCTTAATTGACAAATATTTAATATGGGTGGCTTTCTATACTTTGTGATCTATTGATGTATCAGTTATCATCTTCTATTATAATTACATATAAAATGGTTTTGATAAAGAGATAAGTTAATTATTTATAAATCTTTTATTTTTTGTTTTGTAAATAATAAGACATCAACTAAATGTGGATTCACGTGTTGACCAAAAAATTAGCGTAGAACAGAACAGAAACGTGGTCACATGATGAGTTCTAAGCCAAACACAAGATTTACGTCTCATCAGCGCAAGTTGTTCTGCCAAAGTTCAACTTATCTCTACTTTGTCCACTCTGCCTGAAATGCTCGGGACAGGCCAACCAATAAAATCTCAGAGCCAACCATCTTAAATCAGTGCGCATGCTCATTTGTCAATGCATGCACTCTACAGCCAGAAGCAAGCAGACAGCTTGATTGGCTTTTGTGAGGAGATTTGAAATAACCCGTTAATGTATAGCGTGTGTATAGATGTAATGGATTGTGTCCCAACATAGCATTATAATTTGAAAAAATCTATCGAAAGAATTATCTAAAATATATGTTTATCCACTAAAAAATAAAATATGTTGATAATCAGCTGTTTTAAGTTAGCGTTGCAATGCATCATGGGTTAACATAAAGCGTGTAAATTGCTGCACCACTGAGGCAGATTCAGCTTTCTATTTTCGGCGAATGTGTGAATCAAGCTTAACACAGATACAAGTTATGTGGACTTGTGGTACTTCGACTTACAGTTTGCAACACCATTTATCAAGTGCCACTTTAAAGTTTATAAATAGCTGGTAGTGACATTGCTATTTTGTGAGTAACTAGACCTGATAGTGATAGTTTTCTTACAATTATATGTGTTTTATTTTCATTAGCAGAATATGTTTAGATTTAATCATCCATTAAAATGAATAGTCATATCCAAAGTACATTGTATTTAAGCACCATTCAACATTTGCAGTTTTTAAATTTTAGCGAAAACTGCCAGGAGAAAATTAACCCGGAAGTCAAGACTTACTGTCCCATTCTAAATATGGCTTGTACAATGTGAACAATCTGTGAGCTCAATTGAAATTTTGATCAAACGCATGGAAGAAATTAGGAATATAGTTAATAAATCTACATAGCATTATGATACTCTTACTTACTCTAAGCCAACCAATAAATATTTGTAAGCTTACCTATGATGAAAGGGATTTGGTAGATCGCCGGAATGGTTAGTCCAACAACTAAACGGAAAGCTGCCCAAGACCAAAAGTCACGTGCCAACGCTGTAAGAAAACTTCCCAGCAACATTGTCGCTAGACAGATGAAGAAGGAAAAACGTCTTCCAATCCTGAAACAGTTATTCAATTTTTTCAAATCAAAATTTTTCTAGATCTAGTAAATAAAAATTGTTTCTATTGGAACCATTATTGTTAATATAGTTTATAACAGAGGTTCCTAAACTTTTTGAATTAGCGTATCACCTCAAACATTTCTGTAATTTGGAGTACCACCAAGATAATGCTGAATATTTACTATTTCTGTACATTTTTAATGGTGCCCCACATAATGCGCAGCTGTGTGAGCTTGAATCAGTGTTGCCATCTCTCCAACTACCGATTAAAATTTTAACTTTTGGTTAGAATTTGTCATAATATATTTATAAGTTTTGATGAGGACCTATATATATTTTTCTGGCTTTTAACTAATCTGCTTGTTCTTTTTGGCTCACTACTTACCACCGAGAATAATTGTATGTACCACCGGTGGTATGCGTACTTCAGTATGGGAACCGCTGGTTTATAGGATAAGAAAACACAAAAATCTATGCTAAAAGATACACGCAGTCCATATGGAGAAGGGCTTTAGAAACACATCTGTAAATTTTTTGATACTGTGAATGGATAAAATTCAAATCATAAATGTTTGACGCATTTAAAAAAAAGATTATATACTACGAATGATCAAAGAGGTAAAGTTGTTTTGAATGAGTGTCATATGTCTACCTGTCACTGAGTAATCCAAACACGTAGACCCCAACAGGCCCACCAGTATTGAGAGCGGCCAGACCGATTGTTGGGTATATGGCATGATTGCACACCAAGTCAAACTGAAATAAACATTTAGATAACATATATAGTAAAGAATAAAACAACTAAATTATAGGTCACATAATGTGTGATTGATAACAGTTTTAAAATGATAACATAGTTGATAATGTATGTGGAAAATAATTAATAAGGATGGGACCCTTGAATCCTTATTATGTTATTTTTTCCCCTGACTTTCCAGACCGTAGGAACCCTGAAATGGATTCAAGACTCAAATCTTAGATTTTAAAAAAAAATTTCAAGTGAAATTTGTTTTGGAGCTCTAATATTGGTTTTTAGTGGCTCAGAATAAATATAATTTTTATTATTTATATTATATTAAGTCTTAACTGATTGATTTCCCTGTTACTCCTTTAGGTGTTCCAATTTATGATGTAGATTTCTGGAAGCTTAATTGGCCGACATGTTTCGGTACTCAAGTTATCGTACCATAATCATGGAATAAAATTATTTCCAATTTAACAACCAATATTATTTACAAAATGATGGATTAGCATTGGGTTCTCCAATCTCTTGCATAATGTCAGAATTATTTTTCCAAAAATACGACTCTATCATCTTCAACAACCTAAACAACTTATTTAATATCAAATTCTATTGTAGATTTGTAGATGATATCCTGATTGTCTTTGACCACGATTACGACATTCCTTATATCACCGATATAATCAATGATATCCACCCTAAACTATCTTTCACTATTGAAAATGATAACCATGGCAGCATCAACTATTTGGATCTTAACATTTCTAAGAAATCACATATTAAATTTGTCTATAAAATCTATAGAAAACCTACTCATACCGATGCAATCATATCTAACGATTCAAACCATCCAACCTCGCATAAACTAGCTACTTTCAACAGTTTAATTCATCGATTACTCCATATCCCTCTAAGCAAATCCAATTACAAAATAGAACTCAACACAATCAAACAAATTGCAATTATTAATGGATATTCCCATTCCACTATTTACAAAATTTTACAAAAGCAAAAAAAGAAATTACGTTCAGATAATTTTCCTACTATCCTTAAAAATGAAAGCAATAGTACCACTGAGCATAAAAAATGGCTTAAATTTAACTACATCGGCCCTGAAACCCATTGAATTACCAACATTATCAATAAACACAATCCTAATATTGCTTTCACCACCAAAAATAATATTAAGAAGAACCTCAGTAATAGCAACTTGAATACAAATGATAGCTATAGAAAAATGGGAATTTATCAGCTTACCTATAAATGCAACAGCATTTATATAGGTAAAACTGGAAGGGATTTTAAAATTCGTTACAAAGAACACATTTCTGACTTTAAATTTAATAGAACAAAATCAAAATTTGAAGAGCATTTAAAAAAATTCAAACCACCAACGGAAACCGAATGAACAATATATGAAACCTCTTCATTTTTCTCATAAAGGGACAGCTAATTTTTTTTTTCATTCAAGCAGCTTTATTTCACAAAAAATCAATTCTTAATTAATAATTACAATCATCAAACCAAACCCCAACTAACACTTTAAAACATTTACCTAAGAATATTACAATTCTATAAACCCCAACTTTCATTACACCATATCTCTATCTTGAGCTAGTTATATCCAGTCCACCTCATTACTCCCTAACACAATCTTGAGCTAGTTCTATCCAGTGCATCTCATTACAACCTATCCCTCCCTATCTTGAGCTAGTTCTATCCAGTCCATCTCATTACACCCTATCCCTATCTTGAGACAGTTCTATCTAGTCAATCTCATTACAACCTATCCCTCCCTATCTTGAGCTAGTTCTATCCAGTCCATCTCATTACACCCTATCCCTATCTTGAGCCAGTTCTATCTAGTCAATCTCATTACATCCTATCCCTCCCTATCTTGACCTAGTTCTATCCAGTCCACCTTATTAAACCCTATCCCTATCTTGACCTAGTTCTATCCAGTCCACCTTATTATACCCTATCCCTATCTTGATCTAGTTCTATTCAGTCCACTTCATTACACCCTATCTCTATCTTGAGCTAGTTATATTCAGTCCACCTCATTACTCCCTATCTCTATCTTGAGCTAGTTATATTCAGTCCACCTCATTACTCCCTATCTCTATCTTGACCTAGTTCTATCCAGTCCACCTCATTACTCCCTATCTCTATCAGGTCAATTCTAATGTTATCCTTCCATTTGCGTCCAGATATTCTAACTGAGTTTGTTAGTCAACACCTTTCTCTGCATGTCCTGCCAACCATAATCTGCGAGATTTGACTATCCTAACAATGTCTTGTGATGTGTGCAGGGTATGTAACTCATCATTAAGTAACCTCCTCTGTTCCCCAATATCTTCATCCCTTTATTTTCCTTAGTACTTTGTTTTCAAGCAATCTAAATTTATTCTCGTCATTTAAGATAAGAAACTGTTTCATAACATAAAGAACCCCTCGAATTAAGACTTGCTATTTAATATTGGATGAATAAATAATACAAACAATGAAAATTATCTTTAGTATGGATATAGCTATACACTAGGGCAAATATTTAAATTAAATTAAATTAAATTAAATATAGGACAAAATAACACCTGTACATTGGCACGCCAGGTCAAGGGTCCTGCGTTCTAGTCATATTTCCAAGTGTAATTTTTCAGATCTTGTCCTAAACAAATTATTTAAAAGTTAAACTTTCTGCCAACTCGCCAAGTCTGAAACTCACATCTATGACAATGGAGGAAGAAATGAGCGTGGTGTTGTATTCCCAGCCCTGATAGCAGGGTTCCGTGGGCCAGCTGCTGTTCGGGGTCAGTTCTTCTGCATACTGGTGAACCAGAAGCTCCGTCCAATTCACCGCATAGCGAGAACACTTGTTGAACGTGGAGTTGGAATCTACCTACGGAGGAAACTACATCTCATTTGTGTCATATAGTACTACTCAATACATGGTTGGTACGAGAAGCTGATTGTTGGAAACATTTTCTCAACAATATTAGGGAGTTGTGTGGCTGTTGAGAGCGCTAAGTTGTTATATTTGGAAGAAGGTACATGAAAGGTTGATAACAAAAAAAAAAACATGTAAAAGGGAGGAACATAATATGGCTCTTGAAGAAAATCGTTCATTACTGCCCAATATCCTGACCTAGGTTTCATTACATAGGAACCACATCAGGAGGGAGTGTGAAACAAGCAGCAAAACTCCCTAAAAGAGGAAACTAAAAAACACAAACAGGAGAAAAAAGAAAGTTGTAAAGAATGATAGGACAATGTGATAAGAACATATAAAAGGAATGAATAATATTAAGGATAAACAGAGTAAATGCACATTGAATGTGAATATATATGATTTATCTCTTTAAGTTTAATTTAGCTCTTTACATTTCTAGCCACCTTTCCTGTGTCTTCTTCAAAATATAACAAAATACCTAAAAAAGCAAAACAAGAGTAGGGTAAGAGTTTTGGGAGGAAGTGGGGTTTTCAGTATTTTTTAAAAGGGAGTGGAGGGGTACAAGGAGCAGAATCCACTTTACTAAGAGTATGTAGTTTTTCTTATCAACATTTATGAGACAAAACCTAGAAAATATTTTTTTTTTGTCAGAAAATAAATAAATTATAAAATTTCACTTACTTATGTGTTACAACTAAATTTATTGAAATTAAAGTATTCTAATCTTTAATATCAGTCACTTTAATACCAATCCTTATTTATAAAAACAATTAAACAATTAAATTAATATGATTTACAAAATTTTATGAAATTATGTAAAAGGGGAGGTGTGGTAGCCGGAAATTCTTACACTCCTTTATGTGTGGGGAGAGGTGTTGAAAATCATGAAAAAAAAATATAGCCTTTTGCAATTTAAGGACAACCCCTAAATCAGGAAGTCCTGTTAAGTTAGTGGCCCAAGCATGTCAAGTGACTGAAAAATCAATATTAATTTATAACAAGTATAGTTTATTTATATAATCAATATTTCTGCCTGATATATTAAGAGTAGGGAAATGAAAAGGTATCGATATTTTACTAATATCGATACTAGTATTTTTTTTACTTGATACTTTTACTGATATTAGTACTCACACTCCGGTATCGGATTGGTATCGAAAGAAACAACTATTTTGTTACCTTCACTTGTTATCCATCCCTTCGGCTTGGAGGGTAACTGGTTGATGTAGTTGATGTCCCGACGGTGGTGACGTCGTGGTCAGACACGCGTGGGTAGGAAAAAGGTTGGTGAATGTGTTCCGGCAACGTTAGTCGCGGTGGAACATAAGGATGTTCCGGCAACGTGAGTCGTGGTGGAACGGAAGGATGTTTCGGCAATCGTGAGTCGCGGTGGAACGGAAGGATGTTCCGGCAACGTGAGTCGCGGTGGAACGGAAGGATGTTCCGGCAACGTGAGTCGCGGTGAAACGGAAGAATGTTCCGGCAACGTGAGTCGCGATGGAACATGAGGAAGTCCCGGCAACGTGAGAGTCACGGTGGGAGGTATGGTGAGGGTGGAGGGAGAGAGGGTTAAACAAATTGCTCTTTAGTAACAAAGACAATTTAATAAGCACTTTACTATGAGTGGTGCACCCAAGTGGGCCACCATTGATTGGCCGAAGCTAACTGACCGAGTCTGACTGGCTGACTGGTCTCAAGACCAAGGAATCACCGTGTTAAATACCCTCCACTGCTGCCTGGCCTTGTCCAATGGGAGAAACAGGGGCTTCCCATTGGTGCATGCAAATTGAAGGGATAGTGCCCATCACGCGAGCCAATAGAGGCAGAGTTCTCTTTGGCGCTGTGTATAGAGGTGCACTCGTCATGGACGGCTTCGACAACATGGACTGTGGAGCGATCCAGGCAGTAGAGAGGTTGGTTGGCACGGCCTGTGCAAGTGCGGAGGAAAGAGACAAGGGGCTGACTCAACAGTGAGGGACAACACACTCATGCTGGGATTAAATGTACTAGGGTGGACTGTGGAGGAAGAACAAATGAAATTATTACTTAACTCTCTCATTTTATGCATGACAAGCAAGAAGCAACTCTAGCATTCAATCTCATCAAGCTCATCATAGTTCATAGCTGTTCTCTTATCTTTGTTTATCAATACAGCCTGATACCTTACTGGGTGACGGGAAGAGTGGCGACCAGTCTACTACCCCTTCCCTTATCAATGAGCACGACCATCACAAACGAAGCAGAAAAGTTTATGTGCATTGTTTAAGAAGATGAAACAGGACAGGGCGTCAATTATTCTAGTGTTTGTCAATAGTTAATAAGTTATCTTGATAGAGTATATAAACGACAATTGTAGTAAAAAAATGGCACCTGCCAGAAGTGAAATATGAAAGTTCATTAAGAAGTTGGATTGTGAAAAAGAATTAAAAAAATTGCTTTTAAGTATTAAAAACAATTATAATTTTTAGTGTTTGAATATATATTAAAACACAATGTGATGCAAAAGTTGAAATTATTACTAAAAGATACTTTTTTCCCCCTCTATATTAAAATCTTGATACCGATTCTCACTGTTAGCAATACTTTTCTTTCGATACTAGTACGGTATCAATATTTTTCTTCAGATACTTTTAATGAGTATAGTATCAATACTTTTATTTCGATACTAGTACAGTATTGATATATTTCTTCTGATACTTTTAATGAGTACAGTAGTGATACTTTTCTTTTGATACCACATCCCTAACTAAAAGTTTGTAAGTAACAATCAAACAAATGTCCCCTGTAAATACCTCTGCAGGGATGGCAAGTCTCTGGCGAGTGTGAGCGGGCAGATCTGCTAGGTCGTCAACCCAACACCAATGATCCGGCGTGTCCGCCATGAACAGCTGGTTGAAGGCACAGAAGCCACAAGGCACACAAGCAGGCAGACATACCAACCACAATAGAAGCTTCTGATAGCGACCAAACTCCCCGATTTGCGGGAGTAGGTCGTCAAGGTCCATACCATCCCCATCCTAAGAGAACATACGAGCCAGTCGAGATTCAATTGAAGGTGAGCATTGCTTGCTCCAGCACAATTCAGTAAAATGATAACTATACCCTGTTTATGGTAGAAATGGTGGTTTGAAAGGCCATTTTACCTGCCAGAATTCTACTATATATTAGGATTTTGGTAGTAGAGTGTATATATACTTTTGAGACATGGTTTAACTGAAATAATTATTGGTAGCTCTCCTGTAACTCTGAGTTGTCAACTTCAACAACCAAAAGGTTACTGCAGACTACTAAGCACACTTAACTATATTCAAACAACAGGTAATGTGACTTAGGAGACATGTGGCACTAATTTGGTCAGTTGTGGGCAAAAATAATACTTTACTAATATTATAGTTACTAGCTTTGGGATACATGAATTAGATGGAGTAGCTTTTATATGAGATATTAAGTTCCAACTAGATACTCTACTAGTTTGGGTTGTAAGCTTATGTAATAATCACGCTAGTAGGTTAAGGATTAGAAATGGTTTAAATTAAAGAAAGTGTACCTGCATTTGTACAGAGAAAGAATGGGAAACAGTTTAGTAAAACCCACCCTCAGTACCCCCGAATGGAATCAAACCACGATCTCACTCTCATGAGCAGTCTATTTTAATCAAGAGAGATGCCTTAGACCATGAGGCCACCAAAGCAGTTTTGATCAGTTAAAACTATATTGATGGGATATGGTATTGCAATGTTTTAATACATGTTACACACATTATAATATTATATTAAAACCATTTGAGGATAAGTTTTTCAAAAATTGATGGATGAAAGTATTTATAAAGATTTAGTCAAATGTTCTTGATCAAATCTCTTGACTTGACATAATATGTATAATACAATTGAATATGGGCTAGCTTGAAAAATGAATATCTTCCAAATGTAAAAGAGAATTTTAGATATATGATGAAAGAAGTTATTTATTAAAACTTACATCACAAATAAATATATGAAGTGTTACTTGGCGGCAATATTATAGTTTACTCCTAAGCTTTGCTATAGTTGCGATATGCAACTGTAACAGTCAAAAAAATGAAAGAACTTACCTAAATTCTTTGGACACCTATAGAGCCATCATCAAGCTGAAAAATGAGCTAAGTTGGTCTTGCATAGGTTTGGCACTTTAGTCAAGCAGGAAATGAAACATGTAATTTCCCTTATGGCCGCTATACCTTTTATACAATTTATACTTGTTGAATAACTTGTTTACGTTAGCAAGGAGAAACATTGAAAGAAATTTAAATAAGAGAGTTATCTGTTTAAGACTTTCAGTTCAAGAAATTAAAAAATATATTATGGATTTTAAATTTTAAAATCCCTATTACTGAAAATTTTATCAATTTATCTTATCTAAATTTCTATTTAATTTTTATTAAAGAAAAATAGAATCAGAATTATTTTGTAGTAATACAGGGTGAGGCAGTCAAACGACAAGATTTAAAAAAAATCGCAAAAAATTATTTTTGTTTTACATAAATGTAATAAACATGAGTGGAAATTACTATTGTACTTGGAAAATGTTCATTTTCTGAAAATGGTGTCAGCTAGATGGCGGCCTTGGTTTTGCACACATTGTCGGAGTCTGAGAGCGAAGCTGCCCATGACGTTGCGTAGCATTTTTCAACAGAATGTTATTGATCTCTTGCCGAATTAGCTCCTTCAAATCATCCCTGGTCCTTGGGGGGCTCTCCATGAAAGTTTGGGATTTAAGGTATCCCCAGAGAAAATAGCCAGGATCTGCCAAGTCTGGTGAACGAGCAGGCCACGGGAAATCACCGAACTTGCTGATAAGATGACCAGGAAATGCAAGCCTCAGCAAATGCATTGAAACTCCGGCAGTATGGCAAGTTGCGCCATCTTGCTGGAAAAGTTTGTTATCATCTGGGTCATAGTCATCGAGTGCAGTAAGGGAAAAAGTTGCCAACATGTCAGCGTAACGATCGTAGTTCCCCATCACCATGTTACCGTGTTCATTTTCAAAAAAATAAGGGCTGATATTTCCCGAGATGATATTGCGTACCAAACCGTCACTTTTTCTGAATGGAGGGGTTTTTTGTGGAGATTATGTGGGTTATTTTCGGTTCAGTACAGAGAATTCTGCTTGTTGGCGAAGCCACTGAGGTGAAAGTGGGCTTCGCCACTCAACCATAAGTTGTGAACTCTCTCTTCATTTTGTTCAATGAGATTTAACATCTGTTGACAAAACCTACTCTGCTACTGTAATCTTGAGATTTGAGGTCTTGGACTACCTGAATCTTTTATGGATGGTAGTGGAGGTCATTTTTCAGACTCCTTCTCACGGTTTGATCACTGAGACCAAGTTCTACACTGTGTCATCCAGCCGATTTTCGCGGACTTATTGATAAGGCTACACGCACACAATCAATATTCTCAGGGATCCGGCTGGATTTTTCACTACCACCTCTTTTCTGTATCGTGCTAGCAGTGGTTTCAAAATTTCTCACCCACAGTCCAATAGTTTTTACAGAAGGTATGGGAGTGTGTGGGGGTGAACGAAACTCTCGCTGGAAGGTGCGTTGAGTGCCAACGAAACTATCCTCGTTTTTGAAATACGCCTTTATGGCAACTGCACGCTGCTCACTCGACCAATGCTCCATGACTACTAAATTCTGGGTGTCCAGACGCCCAAGGTCAAGTACCCCGCTCTCACTTACCTCCCCCCTCCCCTCATGACCGTCATCCCTTCCTGAAATCTTGCCGTTTGACTGCCTGACCCTGTACTTTTATTGATAAATTTAGACATTGATTATTCAGGTAACTCAGCTGTGAAGAGAAAGGAAGAGTGGAAGTATTGCTGTGTGGAGAGTGAAATTCAATTTGGAGTTAGGAAACATTTTTATTTACATGGTAGAATGTCGATAGAATTTAATAACAAAAATTATATATTTTTTTTCTAAGGAACTAAACATTTTATATTTTGTCAATTAATAACTAGTCTAATATTCCTAGGAGGGACCTTATTTGACAACTATAAAAGTTACTACTATATCCCATGTAAAGAGAACAGAAGGCAGCACCAGATGGAGAAAGACATCTGATTGGCTGAGCGTGTGATGTCACTCAGTAAACAATTCAGCCCATTGCATTCACAAAACTATATGGAAGACTAATTAAGATGTGCATTCAAAGGGAGAAAAAAAACATTAGTGCATTCAAATAGAAAAAACTAAATGGTGTGTGTTCAAAAAGCGAGAAAAAAACAACTGGGGTCTGTTCAGAGAAAGAGAGAAAACAAACATGAGCATGTTCATAAAGAGAAAAAAACAATAGGGGTGTCTGGAGAGAACAAAAATGGGAAAAAATAGGACACAATAAT
The DNA here is from genome assembly GCA_902155825.1 of Timema genevievae. Taxonomy (NCBI): domain Eukaryota; kingdom Metazoa; phylum Arthropoda; class Insecta; order Phasmatodea; family Timematidae; genus Timema; species Timema genevievae. The sequence goes on along the minus strand of CABFWO010000388.1, from coordinate 48,075 downwards.
TAAGAAAATTATCATAGATCACTGATAGTTTCAACCAAGGTATTTATAATACACGGTAGGGTCCACAAGGCAGGTGCGCAGTAACCTGTCGTGTCTGTGACGTCAATGTGGCCCACAGCGCGCTCAGATGTATGCTCCCGTCAATTATTTTTGTTTAGATGCTCTAATCTTTCTTTAGCTATGGCTCTAATGTTTTGATGTATGTTTGCTCTAATGTTTGTTTACCTCTGTGCCGTGTGATATTAAATAGTAGTAGTGAATAGTGATGCCTTGTGTAGTTGCTGGGTGCAATAGCCCCTCAAGAAACTCTCAAGAATCTGGGATAAGATTTTATAGATTTCCAACAGACAAAACATTGCGATAACAATGGGTGCATGCTTGTAAAAGAGCTGACAATTTGTGTGTCTCTGACGCTCGAGTTTGCTCTGCTCACTTTAGTGAAATGGACTTTGAACGTAACTTGAGGGCGGAATTACTTAAATTGAAACCAAATAGTGTGTTTAAAAAAGTCTGTGCCACATTTTAAATACCAACTTTCAAAGCTTCTTGCGGTAGTTTGGAAATAAATAAAAGAGCTGATAAATGTGAAACAAAAAAAGCTTAAACCTTCTTTTAAATACACATGAAAGTAATAATTTGCCCTTTTCATCCTTAGAACACGGGACTAGCCCAACACACTTAATTAGTACACAAGAGTTAGAGTTGGAATTGCTAAAGAAAGAAAATAATATCTTAAAGAATGAAAATAATGTTTTAAAGAATGAAAATAAAGACAATTTTACAAAGTTAGCCACTGCTAGGACAGAAATTTCTCGTTTAACCGAAACTATAAAACAAATCTAATCTCGTTTTTTCAGCTCCCAAAATCAAATTATTTTAAGGAGAAAATGTACCAATTGGAATTCTGAATGTGTATCAAAGGCAATAACGCTAAGGTGCATTTCAAAAAAAGCATTTAGATATTTAAAAGACGTTTTAAAATATCACCTTCCAAGCGAACAGACAATAAAATGCTGCCTCGGCGAATTTTCTGTTAAGTCAGGATTTATAGATGTAAGTTTAAATATTTTAAAAGCACAAGTCAATGTTTTTACCGATTTTGAAAAAGACGTGGAGCTTTATTTTGATGAGATGAAAGTGAAATCTGACATGTGCTATGATAGTGTCGAAGACAAAATCCTAGGACCACACTCAACTGTCCAAGTTTTAGCTATCTGAAACTTAATTTGAAAATGGAAACAACACGTGTATTACAAATTTGACAGAACCGTTGATAAAGAACTATTCTTGAGTGTTGTTGAAATAGTCGAGGTCACAGAATTCCATGTCCGGGCTTTTGTTACTGATATGAGACCATCAAATCTGAAACTTATGTTGAATCTGGGAATAACACCTTGCTGTACAAGTATTAAAAATCCATTTTCTGAAGAACGCCAATTAAAAAAAAATTACAATGTCAGTGTAATCTGTACGTTTTTAAATCTTAAATAATCCATCCAACTTAAATAAAAGAGCATTAAGAAATGGTTAAACATTGTCATATCACAATTTGCTTTGAAACATATGTTAGGAGAGATGCAGCTAGCAGGCAGTGTTATAGTAATGGACTAGCGCGGCCAATGGGCACCGAGTAAAGTGTCAAAGGGGCGGCACTGGAGGGGGAGATGCGTGTGGACCTTACCATGTATTCTAAGTACCGTGGTTTTAACCACAAGTAATTTAATACTCTATACTTTCAAAAGTTTACCGGTTCCTAGTCATAAAACTATTGATCCTGTTTGTAAAGGAGTGATTTAGGGAAGTATTTATAGTCTAGTCTTGGAAGTAAATCTCCCAGTATAATAATAAGCAAGTCGGGTCAAATGTTGATTTGGCTGATGTCTAAATATTGACTACATATATTGACGGTCAGGATTACACAGATAGGACATACATCCACCAAGGGCGTAGGAAATTTTTTTTTCCAAGGGGGGAGGGGTTAATTTACGCTCAACCTGTAATGCTGCACTAAAAAAAAGGTAACTTTTTAACTTTACCTTTGCTCTAGTTTCCAGAAATTTAGGGGTGGCATAAGCCCTCCCCTGCCTATGCGCATGAAATCCACTAGTCTACAGAAGAGGTGTTATTATTCCCTTGTAATTATTGTTCTGGTTGTATGACTTACATGAACTGCATGTGTGTGATTGTCTGTGGCCGCCATTTCTTGACTCTACTGTATTCACCTGAGGATTACCGAGGAAGCCATATGATATAACAATGACATCATCAAGGTACAGGGAGCAAGACTAAATTAGCCTCTAATCAATAGAGGGGGGAAAACCAGGTGTTGTGTTCATTTCCAAGTTAGTGTTAATAAAAATAAACAAGTTTAGATATTTGAAATTTTATCTTCCAAAGCCAGGGATTGGAAACTAGGCAATTTAACTTTGAATCCTGACTGGGGTAGTTTTATCATGTGTTTTAACTTTGTTTAGCCAGGTGAAACACATCCTCTTTGTCCTATTTTAATAGAATAGTTTTAACTAGATAATTGCAAACAGACAGGAGATAAAGCCTGTCAAAAAGTTATATCAGCTACCCAAAAATTAATTAACTCTATATGAGTCTATTTTAACACCCAAAGCTTAGTATGTTAATAGTTGGACCTACAAACTAGAGCATCCTAGGCATGTAATCAACATCTCATAGCTGCCTGGTTACAGAAAAAAGCAATTTATACAAAATGAAATTATCTTTTCATAACATTTCTGAACCACTCATGTGAAAAAATTACATTTGTTTAAAGGCTATCTTTGCCTTTATCTTTTTTTTTCTCTCCAGGATGTGATACATAGTCAGTGGTACATCTTCCTGACCTAAGGATCCTGGGTTTGATTTCTAACATAAAAATTAATCATTGGAGATATTGGAGTTTCCTCCATCATGTTGATAAGAGGTTAGTGTGACTTATGAGGCAACATGAGGTTGAGCTTAGAAGTGAATGCAGCAACCCTGTTCAGTTTTTCCACTTTTATCGCTCGGGCATGTGGTGGAGCGGGTAAGAGAAGAGGGTTGATTAATCAACTCTGTGAAGACATTCAAGTGCTCCATCATTTTAGCTCGATTTTGTGGCTATGCCGTGTTAGATGTAAGAACTACATTGATCTTATCTTATGGAAGGCTATACTTGATGTGTCTTTTTGAGTGTTTTGTTTGCCCAAAGAAAACTGGCTTTCGTTAAAATATTTTATGTAATCTATTGTTTTTTCTAATCTAAAAGTCTAAATAAATAATAAATATATTATTTTCCTAACATATTTTCTAATTAAAATAAATGGTATGGTGCACTGCATTCCTCTCACTTTTTTACCTAACAATAATCAAAGAAACATAATGGAGGGAGAGAGAAAGAGCTACAATGAAATAAGACTGTTATAAAACATGTTGAAATGAGAAAGTAAAAGAAAAACAAGGTTCATCAAAGAACATTTAATTTCACAACCATATGGCAAGACATGTTTATTTTAACTGTCCTGTCAACACAAGTAAAGCTTTTTCTGTTAGTTTTGTAAATTTTGAAGTTTCTAGTTTACAGATTTTTCTGATTAGCTGAGGTGTATAATTAGTATACATTTTCTGCTGCCCATTTTTAAAATTTATTTGCTTATAGCTCCAATTTTTTAATTTTTGGTGTCCAAAGAGTTTCCAAGATATGCCAAAAGAATATATAAAGTACCCTCCAAATAAATTTCTTTGAAAAATGAGATCCGCCATTTTGTTTGAAATTGAGATTGTCCCTAAATCTGAATTTAAATAAAAATCATTAATCATTAGTCAATATTGGAAAAATCAATTTTTCCTTTTCACCCTTAATTTAAGAGATGGGCCAATTTAAAATAAAAACCCAAGGGACCTTATGAAAACCATTGACTCAATAGTTTTGGCTCTAGGGCAATGGACACAAAAAAAACTTTTTTAGGCTCAGGTCAGTAAATGTCATTTATCACAATCTCGAATTAGAGTTTGTCGTAATATTTTCTCTCTTTAAGTACCATGAAAATGAAAACTATTTTTGTGTTCTCTTGGCAGAACCAATCTCGCACAGTTTTGAATAAATAAAGTGTCACCCAAACAAGATTTGAACTAGTTACAGTAATACAACTTAGTTTAATTTATTTGAATGTGACGATTATTCATATCAAAAATATATTTGAAAAATGGTTATTTTATACACCACTAGCAGAAGTACCTGGCGTTGCCAAGGCCAACCACTCAATGGAAACCTGGGCCACTTTTTCTTTGCTTCCGAGAGAAAAAAACTCTCCATTTTATTTCTTCCGATTCAGTTTTTTAAAAAAATCAAATCCAAATTTTAAAATTCCTGCTTCGAGGTGCACAGGGGCCACTAATATTTATATTTCAGACCTCTGTGTGCGGTAGATTTTGCGCAACACTCATGACTGACACACAAACTATTTTAATTTTATTAATATATAATAGAACTAGCAGACCCGACAGACGTTGTCCTGCCCAAACGTTGGCTTTTCGTTTGGGCGGCATAATTGATTTCGATAGTAAAACAAATACTATGTGATCATCACAATTACAAATTTACAATGAACTCAAATTAGTGAGTTACACAAATATTACAAATTCAGTGTTTGTCAAGACAACATACAAATTAAAACATCTTTTCATTTTTGGCATTTCGCCCACAACTCCACAAATATAAATATCAGCTGTATCGAAAAAAATTGCGAAGCTTGCTTACAAATTTGTATGCCGGGTACAGCTAATTTTATTTTATTGATCCCCCCTAAAAAAAATTCATAAAAAATAAAAAAAATCCTAGAACTCGATTGCAGCACTACCTACCGGGTCCAATTGTGAATCTAAACCATCCACGGACCCACTCAAACACACATCAAAAATTTTCATCAAAATCGGTCCAGCCGTTTAGGAGGAGTTCAGTGACATACACACGTACAGAAGAATTATATATATTAAGATAGGCAATGTATAGAAGATAAAGAGGTGGCGTTTTTTTCTTATCATATGTAATATGACCATATACGATATGACCTCAATGAGGAGAATGTGCAATTACAGACCACAATTGTATATGGGAAGAAAGAACTCAGAAAATTTTTGTTTTTAGTGAATAATTAGTACAGAGGTTATAATAAAATGAAAAATGAAATACTTAATATGGAAATTACTTCCAAAAAAATATTCATATAATCGTAAATTATTTAAACTACCTAAGGTTATTAAGTTCCTTAAACTATAAAAACAAGCCTGCTTCAGTGGCCACATGGTCTAATGCGCCACTTTCGTGTTAGACTAGAGTGCCAAAGACGGGGAGATCGGAGTTCGATCCCAGTCAGGTGCACTGAGGGTGGTTTTTCCTAAATGGTTTTCCACTCTTCCTTCACACTAATGTGGTTGCATTTCCTCCAGTTATGCCTTCCTAATCCATAACCCAGTAACATAACCTGAACAGATCCAAAAGTAAGACTTGCTGCTAAAAATAATAAAATATAAAAACAAACTGAGTAAACTTCTGATCTTATGACAGGTTGAAAAGTAAACATAGTGATTACAAGACGGAGAAACTTAAAATATTGTCCAGCAGTGTTCCAATCATTGTATTAAATGATGATTATTGTATTACAGATATTGCTAGCAAATCTACCAACATCCAAGAGACAAATATGCCTCGATTAATTTCCCGGCGTGAATGTGGCTTAGACAAATGAGTATTATACAAAATAATTTTTTTTTTTTTGGAAATTAGCTATTTGGTTCAATATAAGATTTGAGCCGTGTGCCAATTTTTAATTTTGAAAACTTGTATAAAAAACAAAAATGTTTCGTTTTGCACTGAATCTTCCTACTTAACTGGGCTATCTGGATATTTGCTAGGGGTGTTCGAGTAGCCATTTCTAACTTTGAGTCAAGTTTGAATGAAAACATATTTTATTCCTGGTTCGAGTATAGTAGAGGATTATTTGTACAATACATATTTCAAGTTGAATTTCTGTTATAGATCCATGCATAAGCCATGAATAAATACAAACATATATTTGGAATTATATATTCTTTTGTGAAAAAATGTATAATTTCACAAGTTCAAATTTTAAATAAATTTAATATAGTTGTACAATTTTCTTTTAATAAGACAAAAGGAAATATTGAGGGACTAATTGCTATGCAATTATATCTTAAAATTGATCAACTAGGAATTTTCAAGAAAAAGATTGAAAATTCCAAGAACTCAAATTTTTATAGTTGAATAAAAATCTTCCAACTCGAGTTCGAGCAGCTGCTAAAACTAATTTTTTTTAGTTCTTGAACACCCCTAACATATGCACTAATCAGGTAGGGATGAAGAAGGTACAATTTAGAGTAAGTGTAACCAGGGTGGCCATTCAAACTACAAAATAGAATTCCAGCATAGTTCCTAGTTTTTGTTGACAAAAACAAAAAAAAAGCTGATTTTTTTAAAGGCTTTCCTTCAAGCTGTGTAGAAGTTTAACAATGACTATCAAGGAAAATGTTTTGTAAAATGTGTGCTGAACATGGCAAACAAAATAAAACATTTTGTTAGTGGCGCCAACCAAGCCTTAAACTACTTTTGTTTGAATTCAATTTTAAATATTTTCACTCTAAAAGATTCAAGAACTCGAATTTGGTTTTGAAATAAAATTTAAGATTCAGATTCAACACCCCTCTAATTTTACAAAGTTTAAAAAGTTCACAACTATTCTAATTTTCGTATTAGTTTTTTTGGCAATTTTTTTTCTGAGCATGTAAGCAACCTTGCTTTTGGCTTAAGAGTGTGCATCACATGCCAATCAACTCACACAGTCGGCTCAATTTTTTAACTTTAAACCAACATTATTGCACGTGGATCATTTCTGACTAAAAATTGGTGGAGAAAGAGAGTTAATAGAAGCTCCTTATACAGAAAATTGTTGAAATATTAAATTATATTGGGATGAAAACTGAATTAGAGAGTAAGTTTTTTTTTTACCATTTTAGAATGGCTTCACTCTGTCCTAATAGGTACATACTTTAGTTATTAACAAGAAACTTTGTTCCCGACTGGCCCCACAGGAAATGTTTAGTAATCATTCAAATACGAATGCACTGCAAACATATCTGGCATATCGATGGTCTTTTCCCTTTAGCTTCCAAACCTCGCGCGGGCTGGAGCTGCTATGATGAACACTCTTGCTGTGAGAAAGATCAACTTGTCAACGAGGGCATAATAAATGTCCACTTAGTAGGATTTTCCCTATCTTTAAATGTATGTGTATCTTGCTGCTTCTCATTATGTTAGTATTAATGCACAATACACAATCTTTCCCTGTCAAAGTGAATATTCACTCCTTTTGAAAAATAATGCCAAAAGAGTAAAGATATTCAGATTAATTTACGAAATAACTTTTTAGAGAGCTACAACATTGAAAAACTATTTTCACATGTTCATACATAAAGATATGTGATCTGCAAATGTCACTCTTGAAAGATAGTATCATTACCTTTAAAATAATATTATTAAATATGGTAAAATAATATCAATATTACCGGAAGAGAAATGTTTATATTTTTTAATAGTTTGTCCCCTTAGCTCAGTCGATAGTGTATCTGTATAGTGAGCTAAGGGTCCAGAGGTTTGATTCCTGGCATGGACAAAAATTTAGCATCAGTGAAATATGGGTTTAATATTTCACAGTGATGAATTAACACCCGGGGACTGAATGTTGTGATAGTCTTTAAGTTATATTATAAGGCATAAGAAGCTACGACAGGCCTAGCAGGCTGGTAGTGGAAAATATATGATTTGAATAAAAACTGACCACAGGTTGGAAAGAGTAATGGATGTTCCTGACAGAAATACTTACATTATAACTATAGTTTCCAGTGCCTTAACTCACACAAGTCCAACACAACACACAATAACACACTCCCTTAAAACAAAGGAAAAATGGCTCCAAATGGATGTAATAAATTAAACATTGAAAGGAGGATAGAATGGCAAGGCCTACACACTTACAAGAACACTTTTGAGGCCTTCAGTTTTCTGGTAAGTGTGTAGGCCATGACCTTCTATCCTCCTCTCAATGTTTAATCGAATACACTTCCTTTAAAAAAATACACACACAAAGACAATAAACAAAAGAAGATGAAAATAAAAAAATACATTACACAAGAGTTTAAACATATATTTACCAAATAAGTGTTTTAAAGGTAATTTTTTTGACATGAAAAAAGTACAAATAGAAACATTAAACTCAAGATAATTTTTATTTGTTTCCTTTACATAACTAAATTTGTCATTCTACAAAAAAAATTATAAAAAAATGAAAAAGAAAAGAAAAAGTTGTTTATTCATCTTTGGAGTAAAACAACCTGTGAAGAATCAGTAGAGACAAGATCAATGCCAATATACTTGCAGCACTTTCAATTTATTATAACAAATTTGAAATGTACAGTTGATGAGTACATATATAATAATTTTACTACTTATAATAAATGAATGTTGAAAACCCTCTTACATGGTTGACACACTATAATTATAGTTGTTGTTAAACAGGCATTTAAACAAAGCAGCAGCAGCAGAAGGCAGGATAATGTTTTAGGAAAATGGAGCAACTTGAGAGGAATACAGTAGCTTTCATTCCCGCAATGTTTTGAGGAACAACAGGGTCGGCGAAGTTTCCGACAAGGACAAAGCTGGCATACTAGTTATCACTGTCATGGCACACATACAGTTACACAGCAACAACTCACCCAATTAGGTTAACAAGCACAAGAAAATAGCACTCACTCAAAAAAAAAAATATATATACTCGCCACAACACTGATAGTAACTTTCAACAGTTTCCATCCATTCATACACAATTACAAGGATGTATTTCTCAAGCACACTTTTTTTATATAACACATTCACACAGATCAATTCGTCTCTCATTCATACGATACACGTAGCTCATTGATACAATGCAGAATACGTACTTCCATGCCGTTGGAAGCGTTTATGGAACACACTTCGGCTGGCATGTGATTGATTCGCAGGCACACGAAGGGACGCAAATATCACACATCAGTCGGAATAGATGAGGTGGTCTGAGTCGACTGCAAAGGTATAACATTAAATTACCCGCACATGTTTTTTTTTCCAAGCTGTAAATTGACGTCTAAATTTATTACACACTTTGCCAAGCACCAGAACATTAACACAGGTTTCAAATCCACCTTTTTCTTCAAAACCGAGTTGAAAGGTAAAATAATAAATCCCCCCCCAAAAACTAAGCTATGTGTGAGTTAATTTGAACAAGTGGCTCTGGGATGTATTTTAAACAAAGTTTTCAATCAAAAGTATAGCTCGGAAACAAAGAAAAATGTGGGTTTGTTAACAAATTTATGCAAAATAACAACCTGTTGCAGTTCAAAGACCCCCTCATATCACAGTTTTTGTATTTTGGCTCAGGTCAGTAAATTACCTTGAATTAGATACACAAGGTGGCCAACAAGAGGATACATACCACCGGTTGAACGGTCAACCGATACCACCAGCATTTCAAAAACAGACAAAAAAAGAACTATACAAATATATAACCATCTTCTTAACCTAGCGTAGAATACCAGATTATTTTATGGGTATTCAATAAAAATTTCAAATAAAACTTCTTGTAGACATACAATAATGTCAATCATGAAATTCCTTACTTTTTTGGTTACAATGATTTCTTGAGTAATATAAAATAAATTTCATAAATGGCAGTAGAAAAATATTAAATTATTAATAGTAGTGATAATAATACAGTTGGAATTCCACTTATTTGTGACAATAGCACAGGCCAGGAATAGTTACTTACCGTTGATAAGACTGGCCAAGGTAGGGACTGACCTGTCATTTTAAGAACTGCTGAGGTAATCCTTGAAATGGGATAAAGCAGTTACAAAAAATTTCACACAATTTTCAATTTTTTTAAAATATCTAAAGGCACTTCAATCATTGGAATTTCAAACATCAGAACTGCTTTAACATCTAGCACTGGTAGAAGAGTGAAGTGCCCTTTTTTTTGTGTAATTTTGCCATTTTGTAGTCGTGGTAAACATTTACCCAAAGCACTTCAACTCTTGGTAACAAATTTGACCAGTAAAGATATGTCAGTTGCACTGCAACATTACAACATTTTTTTCCCCCTCTGCTGGAAAACACTATTTTGGATTTTATAGAAGTTTAATTATTAATTTAAGTATGTTACAACTTCCTGAGCAAGAAAAACACATATACCGAATGTGCAGCTGAGGAAAAATAAAATTGACTTTTGATGTGTACTTAACACTCACTCGAAGCTTTTTTGATACAGTGTTTCCTTTTTATCTAAGTGTTGAGACATTCATAGAAAAAAATTGCCTCGAGTAAACTGCACACAATCTTCTTCCACACGCCTCCACAATGTCGTATGGCGTCTGTCGTAGTTTTATTTTTTTAAGTTTCAGTCTTCGTCAACGCTTGCACACTCGCTCTGCAGGTGCGTCCCTTCTCGCACAAACAAGCACACACGTTCGTTCGCTCATACGATCTTGCTTTTGCTTCCAGTCACTGTGCACACTTAATTTATATTTTATTTTTAAAAGTTCATAATTTTTGGAATCAATCGCTCCCAACTGTTGCACTCTGCCTTTCACCCTGGATGAGCCCTCAGAGTGGAGTGGGGATTTGCAGACAACCAAAAGTAGGAATAATATTGAGAAACTGTCTCATTGGCCTTTCTTCGCCCGGAATAATATGAAAGGAGTTGGATCTGCAATGGGAAAATTTGAATTCTAAAAGTATTAACAAATATGTGTGGTCTCCCTGGTAGAACCACCGTAATAATGACCTGAAAATAAGCTGCACCCTAGAATTATGATTACTTTGAAAGATTTAATATTTATTTCTGAAAATGAATCCTTAAGGATTTTAATGTTCATATTAGTTACATGTTTTATTACTAAGATTTTACAGTTTTTGTTTTAGTATAAATCTTAATATTTCACCTAGAGATTTTTTTTTAATCGTGTCTACAGCCATTTCATTCTGACCTCAAAAGTGTGGTATGTAGGCTATTGAAAGGTTATGACTTTTCTTACAATTATGCCCAATTTTTTTCAAATTACATATGTAAAATAAAGTTGAAATTCATTAGTGGTATTTTTATAGCAAATAAATATTTAAATTAATTATTCATGTACCCAACAGACTGCAACAAAAAGTCTCTACTAGTAGCTCAGCTATTTTTGACACTTGATCATTTCATTCTGAAAGCCATTTTGGCTTAAAGTTACATTTTTATTATTAGAGTTAAGATTCACCAATTTTTAAATAACGTTTTTGAAGCTGTAAAAGAGTGCCATCTATTGTGAAGATTATGTTTCGATATAAATACATCCAGTCCTAAAAGATACTTATGTTATGTATTATCTGGGTATAATTATAGGCAGCACTAGGGTTATATAAAGTATGTTTTTGGGGAAAAAGTGAGGCTTATTTTCAGGTCGATATGGTAATAATTAGTTTGACCACATATTTATCAATTACAGTGTCTAGCTTTTGCACATGTCATAGGATGATTGAAATTAGGTCATCAAAACGCTTCTTAAGCAATATTCTAAAAAACAATAATTTTATAATTTGCTTTTTCATTTAATGTTTATTTTTTAAAATAGTAAAATTATAAATAAAGTTTAAAAACAAACACGAATTAGTTTATGAAATAGAAATTAATTTAAAAAACATAACAAGCAATTTCTTACCAGAAAGTCTGACCTACCATACAGCATAGGCAACAGTTAGACACTGTAATAGAAAATTTCAAACTCTCCAAAAAATGCAATATTTTCATATCCAAATGACATTTTTCAAGATTGCCTTTTATACCTGAGATACATACCTATAGACAAAGGTGTAGACTGTGTACTTGTGATAACTTTATTTTCATTTATTGTAAATAATGTTAGTTTATTAATGTGTTGAAAGTTGGGCCTACCTGTTACTGTATTGCACTTAGAACTCTAAAGTTCATTGCCACACTTACAGAAATATGCTACCCCTCCCTATCTTGAGCTAGATCTACCCAGTCCACATCATTACACCCTCTACATTTCAGGTCCAATCTAATGTTATCCTACACTCTGCGTCTAGGTCTTTGCAAAAGTATCTTCCAATTGGATTTGTCAGTCAGTCAATATCTTAAAACACAATTCTAGATTCTCCCAACCATGCTGCATGTCCTGTCAAACTTAATCTAAGATATTTGATATCATATTCTGAAAATTGAAAAATGACACCTGGACACAGGAATCAAACCCTGAACCTTGTGCTTAGTACGCCAATGCTCTAACCACTGAGCTATCCAGGATTCGTCCCGTGCCCTGGGTCATTCTTCACTCATATTTTAAGGCAGAACCTATGATGGACGAGCGGAAATCGTCGGCTACAAGTGTGTGATTATATTAATATCATGAGCTATCAGATAACCCAACCATCTTTGACTCGGTAGTAATCTTATTGCTGCCACTTGTACAATTATAATAATTATGACATTGTATATCTATCTAATGTCTAGATGGAGTAATCCTCACTAAAAGCATAAATAATAGCTTTGGCTATTTAATTCTTAATATGCAATCCCGTACAGTTATAATAATTGTACAAATGGCAGCAATAAGACAACTACCGAGTCAAAGATGGCTGCGTTATCTGATAGCTCGTGATATTAATATAATCACATACTTGTAGTCGACGATTTTCGCATGTCCATCATAGGTTCTGCCTTAAAATATGAGTGAAGAATGACCCAGGGCACGGGACGAATCCTGGATAGCTCAGTGGTTTGAGCATTGGCGTACTAAGCCAAAGGTCCCGAGTTCGATCCCCGTGTCCAGGTGTCATTTTTCAATTTTCAGAATATGATATCTAGATGGAATAATCCTCACTAAACGCATAAATAATAGCTTTGGCTATTTAATTATTAATAATTAATATTTGATAACCCCAATAATATCTTGTGATGAGTAAAGGGTATGCAGCTCTTCACAATGTAACCTCCTCCCCTTCTAAATATATTCATCCCTTACCATTTTGTCATAAAATGGTAAGGAACCATGTTTCACAACCAGAGAACAACCGGCAAAGTTGTTTTGTTTATTCTGAGTTTTACATTCCTCAACAGCAGGCGAAATGTCAGCAGCCTAATGACCATGTAAAAGCATGTATTTCCCGGCCGTTTTCTTTTCCTAATTTCCAATCTAATTTCATTATTGCTAGTTAAAAATGTTCCTAGATATTTAAACTCACTAATCGTGACAAATGATATGTTTTCTGCAGTAATCTCCAAATTATCGTAATCAATCTGTGTTCTCTGTGTGATCATATTGATTTAGTCAGTATTCACTTCTAAACCTATTTCCTTACTAGCCTCTAGTAAAATGCTTGCATTTCTTGCAAAAGTTTCCTTACTATTGCCCATTAAAGCTAAATCATCTACATTTCCTAATATCTGCATTATACTGTTTAGTGTAACCCTATGCCTACTCCCTCGCATTACCATAATAGCATGCTCTAAGGCTAGATTTAAAAGTACCGTCTTGGGGGAAATGCAGCTCCTTGTTTCAACTAGTTATGTATTTCAATTTAGTATTTGATAAGTGACATCCAACAGGTACCATTCCTGTGTGTCAAACATATCTAAATTGCCTTGACAATTGTTTTGGGTATCCCAAACTTTAATAAAATTCAAGAATTTGTTTCTTTTAAATGAATTATAGATATTTTTAAAATCCATGTATAAATGATGAACCCTCATGTTGTATTCCCACTTTTTGTAATATTTGCCAAATAGTGTAGTGTAGTGTAGTGTAGTGATTCATACTGATAAGCCTCAATTATTTCCTTTGCATGTGCGCCAATCTCATTAAAATTATGTTAGATAAACATAAACAATGTTGGTAGTAGTGAGATATACCCCTATGGTTATTCACACTGTTTTATCCCTTTTTGAAAATGGGTATTATACTTTTGAAATAAGAAAAATAACAATGTAAAATTAAAATGATGCAAACAAATTATACTATTAAATAAAATTTAATATTTAATTCTTTATTATCAAAACATCGATGAAATTGCATAATTTTTAATTAATATTTTGCTAGATTTAATTCTTTATTTAAAATAAATATATACCGATATATAATTTTATTGATATAAAGTAATATTCTGTTATCATAATTTGTGGTCTGGTACTACCTACACCGCTACCTGAGAAAATGTTATTACTGATGAATATTTAATACTAATCATTTGAACAAAACAATGACAAAATAGGTTCAATATTTGCTTCAAACCCTCATTTTTTTAATATATGAAGCCCACTTTTGACTACCAGCATTGAGTGAGTCACCAATATTTGACTTCTAGAAAGATTTTATTTGATTTTATTGCTATGAAATTAATTAAAAATTTTATCAAAAGCTTCCAAGACACTAACTAAACCAGGTACTTGATCAAACCTTATAAGTGTGGACTAGTATAATTTAGTCATATCCAGGCAAACAGAAAAATATCTTAAGTGTCTAGTGAATTTCAAGATTTTTTCTTGACTTCTCTGGAAAAATCCATTTGTGATCAACCTATAAACTTATCACTTTCTTAACAAATGTGTTGACTTAAAAACACAATGTAGGTCCACTTGTGTGTTTCATCAAAGGCCAATAAAACTCTTAACTGAATATGCAATAAATGTAATGTGTTACATTATATACTATTTATTTGTTCCTTTTTGTACACTTTCATTGCTCAAGGAAACATCAAAAATAATGTTTTTAAAAGTAAAGGTAGCCTTCAAGAAAATTTAATTTTTGGTTATAACCGATATAAAAAGCAATCATGACCTTTGACATTAAATTTTATTTTGAAATAATTTCAATCCACTTTCCACCAAACACTCAGTGTAACAGATCCATCCATGTCCACTGCCAATTTTCACAAATGCCAAAACCATAACTTACACACAGCTATCACATTTTACACCATGTGATCAGGGCTTCAAAATATCTATTTTTGTTTTAGGTCACTGCTTTTTACTACCCGTCTGGGTTGTTTACTTATTTACACTAATGAGGTAGGGATGAATGAGGAAAGTCGAATTTTAGAGGTAATATATTGAGTTTGAGTTTATAAAAAATTACCCACATTTGTGTGGAGGGAGAGCGGAAAACCAGTGAGGAAAAAACCACCCAAGTGCACTCTACCGGGATCAAACCTCATTCTCCCCATTATAGGCTGCAAGTCTATTGTGAAAGACTCGTCTTAGACCGTGTGGCCACCAAAGCGGCTCAACACTATATTGATTATGGATGCGACATTTAGGCTCAAGGTTGTAGATATATTTCAACTACTTATAACAATGATATTAAGAAACTCTTTATAAATAAATTATTGCTCTGCATACATAATTTATGTAAATTGATGCATAATAGTTTTAAGCTTTTTAGTTCATTAACTTAATACATAAAAACCAATACTCAAAACTCAATATATTATATTTTTGTGCTTTAAAATAGTATTTTTCTCATGTTTCGTTAAAACTCAAGTTGCCAAAAGAAGGTGTCCTTACTCATAAAATATATGTTGAGAGTTATTAGAATTTTCAAATCCTCGAGGCTATTCAAAAGTCAAGGATTGAAAAAATAATAGTTAAGATGTAAATATTTCTAGTTCATTTTTTTCCACAACTATTATGTTTACTATTATTGGTTTAGCCCAACATAATTATATCGAAAGCCTAACAAGACACAATAACATTAATTTACCACTTAGCTCAATATGAATTTACAATATTACAAAATATTTCTTGTCATAATTTTCATTTTCTAAGTAGTGCAAACAATCAGAACCAAAAAGGTAAAAAAAAAAGTATTCTAATGTGGGAAACTAGATTAAAATTGGATACAATTCATCTCGAGATACTCTACTCGTTAAAAAAAATCAATGAGGAACAAACATTTTTGTAGGGTAACTTTGTAATATTTTGAAGCCCTGGCAACCAAACACAACTTATTCAAAACTTTCACCGCCTTTATTGTGGTAGGAGGGAAGAGGTTATGTAAAAGTAACCCAAATTATATATTAAAAAGAATGTATATTTAATTTGTAATGATTAAAGAAAGTGGCAATATTTTAATTGAAACATAATAAAATAATGTAGTGAAATCCTGATTCTGAATTGGGAAATATTAAAAATAATAATTTAATTTGTCAAATAAGACATATCAATAAACTCACCAGCTGGACGCAGCTGCCTTGAGCTTGCGAACTTCCTTGGTTGCCCAAGTAGCGAGTGCTTTTGTTCTAGATACCCGAGAACGTCTACCCAGGGTCAGCAGCTCAATTATTGGTTCAGTGTCTAGTAGCGGTAGTGTCTTTGCGCCAAATGCTGTACACAAATCTCTGAAAAGATAAAAGTTTAATTTTAACTAGGAGTCTGTCAGATTCAAAATCAAACTGATTTCAAATGTCTCATTTCGTGTTATAAATCTCATAGCATTAAAAACCCAAGGAAAATATATATATATATATATATATACACATACACGAAAGTTTATACTTTTATACATACATCATTATACACAAGATTGCTCATTTATTCACAAGTTTAAAAACACGCACTGATTATGTATTTAATTTGTTATTTTTGTTATTAAAATCACAAAAGATTTAAATTTGGAGTATATTTGATTTAGGATATAGTCTTTAATTGAAATGCACCTTCCATATCTTGAAGGTCAATAAAAAATTACTCACTATCATCGTCCAGCAAATGCCAATGGGACACATTATATGATCAGAAATGAAGCTTTTGGTTTTCGAACGGGTATTATGCTAGTTAAATGATAATTTCTATGCAAGTTTAATGGTTGGCTTTTACAGAGAATTGAGAGAAATCTATTCCCAATAGAGGTATGATAATAGTAGATTCATATTTATGCAACCCTTCACAAGTAAAACATCTGAATACTACTAATTAATTAATATTCTGTAGAGGAATATTCACTTTTAGTAGTTTTTATTATGGAAGAACAAAATGTATTTGAAAAAACAACTGCTATTGCTTTGTTTTTTAAGCACTTATATATATATATATATATATATTTCTGATCATATGTGTCCCATTGGCATTTGCTGGACGATGATAGTGAGTAATTTTTTATTGACCTTCAAGATATGGAAGGTGCATTTCAATTAAAGNAGTACATAAATGTATAACCCGAACATCTAGTAAATTGCGATGCAAAAAAAAAAAATTCTGGGTCAAAGTGTCCTATAGTGTGATAGTTTGGTTCTGAACAACTTCTCAGGGGCCGGATGGTTCCTTTCCAAGTGTACGAGTGTTTTGTTGTGTTATGTGCAGCCCTCTAAGAGCATCCTAGACGCTGACCTCGGAGCAAAGGCGTTGCTAGAGATGGTCGGCAGAAAACAGCACAGTGAAGGAATACGGGAACTGGAGGTGGACGAGCAGCATGACTAAGTTTGCTAGAACATCATCCTCAAGGTAATTATACAGACGTGCGAGACTCTAAAAAAAAAATAATCTCAATCTCATCTCAAAAGTTAACAAAAAGGAATCTTAAAAATTTTGAGAAATCGTAAAAAAAAAAAAAATAGGGGTGGGGTCTTAAGACATTATAAAACCAAACCGAGAATTTATTATTTTCTATAAAACCGTAATAACCCAAAAATAGGCCACATCCCCCCCCCCACACACACACAAACAGCCCTCAATAAAAAAAGGTTTTGGTTATAAATATTGTTTTTCAACATCAAACTTTGACAATAGAAGCTGTTACACTACAAAATTAAATTATTAATGGTGTTCATTGTAACTTACCTATCACTATTTTATTAATTGCATTTAAAATGTGTATGAGTTATATCTCAAGTGTTTGAATGAACTATATATAAGACTATCTAAAGCAAGAACCAGCTCAAATGTAAAAAAAGAACTCTATAAACTATAATGTATTTACTTTAATAAACATAATTTAATTTTTTATTACTTTCAAAGGATGTTTTCTCATCTCGTTCTCGTGTCTCGGTACTTTTTTATACTTTCGTCTCGAATTGAAAAAGTGGTTCTCGCACATCCCCACTATATCCCAAAAGTAATTAATATATTTCATCTTAAATACTAAATTAAGTTACTATCACAAAATGTAATATCATTATTTAAGATTTTTTATTACATCAACACTCATTTGAGATGGAAATAAAAGGAGAAAATTAAAAAAAAAACCCACAAAGATGTGTGTTTTAACTTTTTTTCTGCGCAGCTTTGCAAATTGTCGAATCCGATATTTTGTTCTCAAATCGAAGTCGAAGTTTGTGAAACTTCAGACATCTTGTTTTTTTTATCAAAACAATTTTTTATATTCAAGTATTACTTAGGTAAGTTTGCTTGTTATGTCTTCTTGTCTAAATCATGATTTAGCATAGTGTTATATCCCAAATCTATACTTATAATAGAATTAGATATGCCTGTTTGTTTCTAGTCAACTCAAAAGTATTTGTTATGGCCCGGCCAAAGTCGGTCCTTGCACGGACCAGGTTTATTCAGGAGTTAGTACGCTCCTGCACATGCCACCCCTACCCATTCAGCGCTGCGGCAGGAGAAGGAATGTGCGTGTCGCGCCAACAACCCCTCCACCCCAGTCTGACGCACCGCTGAGCGGCTGGCCCCTAGTCCAAATCACCATTTTTGTAGGGGCCTCGACCAAGATTAGAAATATCAGTAAAGGATCATTAACGCATAACACTGGGTCATGATTCTACCATCTCAAAGCACCACATCCTCCTCGCTCTTCCTTCTCCACCTCACCTCACCATCGTGAGTGCAGAGGTAGCCTTTCTCTCCCCACTCATTCCCACTTCCCTTCCCCGCCTAGGCCTTTGCCCTCCTTCGTTGAACCAACCGCCTGTGCGTGATTGTTTCCCCTTATAACCTTAAGACCCCCCCCCTCCTGTTTCCAATGCCTCCTGCAGTCCTATGGTAACCAGCTTGGGAACGACATGGGATTCACGAACCGTTCCGGAAAAGACCTACAGACAAGACGAGAAGAACACGCAGAACAAGTCTACCAACATTCCCTACTCTACCACGCTAGAGCCCAGCACTTTACAGACGGGGTACTCAACCAAAGGACCCACCCACTATCAGGACGGCACACTAGTAACCACGGCCACCAGACCTCGGGGATTAACCTCCCCAACTCTCTGAACCACACTCTTTCCCGCTCCTATGTCCGTGCCGTACGCCAGTCAACGGGATCCCCGAGTGGGCCAACTTCCACAAGCGCACATGGTGCCCCACACCAAGATCAACAAGGTCTTGAAGAATCTACAGACAACTTTCAACTACACTTTGGTAAAAAAATAAATTCTGCTATCTCCAGCCCAGCAAATAGAAGTAACCAAACAACTCGCCAAGAGATAGCAAGAAACCATCCAGTGGCATTGGTCATATTCATCGGATCAAGATTGGAATTTTTCCGTTGTACTTTTTATTTAAAAAAATACAGGGTAACCTGTATACCATCACACTCAAGCAAATCATATAAATATCGAATAATATATTAAAAAAAACTTTTAGTTTGGCTACATTAGCGTTTTAAATTTGTAAATTAAAATATAATACTAATAATAATGGCCTTTATCTACCCGGTGAAGTTAAGGCGTTAGCCTTCTCTTCCACTTAACCAGCCTTGAATACAACATACATTATTTTATTTACTGAAAAACAAAGAAAATTCTTCAACCTTCTCAGAGAATGTAGGCAGGCATACACTTTCTTGCTAATCGAAGTTACCTGATCTGTCCAATTAAGTTTTCATTACCACCAAGGTTTTTAGTCATTGTTGTCAGTTGTACTGTGGCTACTCCTAATCGTATGTCAGTCAACAGGAAATGGTCCACATTCAATAGTAGTCTGCTTGTTCTTATAAGAATGGCTTGAGTTTTATCAGGGTTCAATTAAAGTCCCATTTATTTCAGACCAGGTATTTATTGAAGCTAGGCCAATATTTATTCGTTGTATAACTGTATTTATTGAAGAATGGTCAGTAGAAATATATATATATGAAGGTCGTCTGCATACATGTGATATTTACAGTATGACATTGAAGAAGTGATATCGTTCCCACATTATTAAATGCTTTTAAAAAAACAATATAAGAAGTGTCAACTCTCGCTTATCCATGGCTAGCCTAATATTGTCTGTGGCATTTATCAACGCGGTACATGCACTATAATGTGATATGAAGTCTGCTTGACCGGCAGTTAACAAATTGTGTTTGTTAATGTGTCGGTAAATATGTTGATGCACTAGGAATTCTAGTTCCTTGGAAAGGGATGGAAGTATACTTAGAAACCTTAAGTCATGTAAAACCTTTGCTAGTCCTTTTTTATGTAATGGCGTAAAAGTGCAAATTTCCACATTGAGGGATACTGTCTGGTCATAAGCGAAAAGTTGAATAAGTCAGTTATTGTTGATAACATTTCTTAAAATTGTTTGTACAAACCATGTTGGAATTTTGTCTATACCCTGTGCTTTCAATTTTATTCTCATTATTGATTTGTCATTAATGTTTAAGGCAGTGTTGACCAGATACCAGGGCATGGATTGAGAGTCAGCATTCAGTTGAAGTATATATATGATCAAGCCATATAAGCTGAGGTTGCAATATGATGTGTTGCATCTAAGTTACATGGCGTTATATTGTATGAAGAAAATAAAGTCAGTAATTGCGAGGTCTCCCCTCCTTTTATGAGACCACGTCATACTCAACCTCCCTTTCTTCCAGAGGCCACTTCGTACTTTTCATATCTATCCTTCCTGAAGCCACATCATAAGTCCTCCGTTCTCCAAATTGAGCGTTTTGTTGTAAACAACATGAACCATTGTAAGTTCAGGTGTGCACATAGGCCTGATTTACCTTTCTTTATGTGAGTTTATAGATTTTTAGTTTTGCTATAAAGTAGTTTTTGCCTGTCCTAAAACAATACATTTGATTATGTGTTAATAAGTTTGAATAATATAAATACGTGTTGTTTATTAAATATATTAAATATTATAGCCAATATAAAAATGTGTTGAAATTTAACTACCCAGTAGTAAAAAGTGTGCAAGACATTTCTTGAACTCCCCGAGATTATATCCATTCCGGAATTTAAGTTTAGAATTTTTTTTACGTAGGAATTCCTAAATTTGGGATTCCCACATACCTCTAGTTACAATTTTTTTTGTATTCTAAGTAGAATTTGATGTGTGTTTAAAACCAATGATCCGAACATTGCCGATCATGTAGGGGAAGCCTTTTGGCAGTTAAATATGCATATATTGGGTCATAAGCATAAAAATCAGTAAATACTAAATACTTAAAAGTATTTAGTATAAAGTAAATACTGGAATTCATATGTAAAAGTACTTTTACTAATACTGGGTAGTAAAAGTGTTGTTTTGTCTATAGTGGTGCCAGCAATATGAGTTGAAAATGCTGATTTAATATAACAAGAATATGGGAAACAAGGAAACTTTTTTTTCTGGGCCTTTATATTTCCCTCCATAGCAAAGAACAATAATCACAAATATTAATAATAAAACATAAAAGAAAGTGAAAAAATATTTTAATTATTTAGTTATTGAAATTTGAAGGATCATCAATAATTATATATCAAATATTAATAGTTTTTAATCAAGAAATATTGAAGTAGAAATACATGAGTAAGGATGAACAAAAACACATTCACTCTTCTTTGTAACTAGGCAAGGCTTAGTAAATCTGCAATTTTGTCCCTTTTCCTCATTCCAGCTAGTGTTTGTGTTATTTGTACTCTCTCTCTTCTTTGTGTTTGATAAAGGCAACAGTGCCGAAATATTATTCTATGTGTAAAATGTGTGTGTTACTACTTCTACTATAGAAGACAGAAGAAAGGAAGAAGATGTCACCTTTGTGCATTGGATTCTTCACACATTTTTTCCTTTTTCCCTAGGTGAGCTTTCTTCACCAAATTTACCCTTAGCAGTTTATTTTTCCTTTTTCTTTAGTTTTATCAATTTACTTTAGTATAAAACTATTTAGCCACTGGGCCACCTCATTTTTATAAATTTTAATCATATTTATTGTAAAGACATGCACGCATGCATGAACACACAAACACACACACACAACTACAATTCCTAAGGGTGTCATTAACAAAGAACCGCTACCTAAAAATTTCCTAGTCTAAAGATTTAAAGAACTACATAGCAGCGTTGACAAAGAACCACTACCTAAAAATGTCCTGCCACACCGGTTGTAATGAAAGTGTTTTTTTTAACAATATGTTTTTCAAATCTCCCTTCATGCGGACGCCGATTCATAGTACAAAACAAGACGTATTTAGCTAATGGGTACTATCTACCACTGTAGAATCTACTCTTATTTGCGGTTTGGGCAGGATACATCTATCTAGACTTAGCTTCTAATTATTCACTTCGACATCAGTTGGTGCCAAGTCTAAGCCCTAGATTCTACTAAGTAGACTATCTTTTATTCACTACATCCAATGTTTCCACACTGACTTTTATATAGTTTCAAGCCATCATGCAATTATTCATGTTATTAATTTTTTGTATAATTGTTAGTGTAATTTTAATGTCCTTAAAGACAAGAGTGTTAAAACCATTTAAATTCTTTTTTTATTATATTTTTATTTGAGTGTTGTTCTTATCTTAAAATTTTGTTTTATAAGTGTTATTTCTAATTTAAAAACCGATATTTCCATTATTTAACTTTTTTTTTCAAAAGTATTAAATCTTTATAAAAATGAGTGGAATTCATATTTTAGGAACACGTGTTTTAATATACTTTAACATTTTAAAATTATGAATATACTCGAACTCGGGAGCTTTTAGAAATACTCAACTCGAGTTTGACTCAAATTAAAAAACCCAAGTTAACAGACCCCTAGTAAAAACATTTACGGGCCTTTATGAATAAAATCCATTACAATCGATAATGAAGATAAAAGGAAGATATTTAGTTTTAATTGTTCTCCTTTTCCTGGTGATTTAATTTTAAGAGTTTTTTTTTCACTAGAAAAATTATATATTTTGTGTGTGGCCTATATTTTGAGGATGATCTAATTTCAGTACAATACTGTGCTTGTTTGAAGTCATCCATATGTGCAACTACCCGTGCACAAAAATGCCATTCTAATGCTAATATGATTTTATTTAAGCACCTTTTAATCTCTTATCAGCCAAAAAGACCTCTGGTGTAACGAGATAGATTTGTTACTCACCCCACCAGTCCAGCACTTATTGCAATGTTGCCATCGGACTTCTCCGTGTCTTGGGCTACTTGAGTGATAAACTGAACAATGAATGGGACATGGGCCTCCAACAAGAGAACGTCCGGGTTAGGCATGGTCCCATCCCCCTTCAGACCTTGAATTATGCCAGTGTATGCCTCTAGCACACCTTCCCGCAGCTCATTCAGGTAGTCAATCATGTCAAAGTCAGACTACAAAAACAATATTACTAGGTTACAAACTATTTCTAATGTATGAAAGAAGGTATTAGAAAGAAGGAGAGAAAGAAATTTAAATGAGCCAACACCATATGGGTTTTACAATTTCATATTGCTGCCACTGGAAAAAGATAATCAATGTTAGTGACTAATTTCTCATCAAACCCACTAGGACAGAGTAAAGAAAATATAAATGTTAAAGTAGCCGAAAACACAACAATTTGACCAAAGTGCATAAATTCAACACAAGTGAATGGAAACACAATTTTACAGTTATCTAATGATGGAACAAGGAACCCCAAGATTTGTAAACATAATAGATATATTTAATGACAGGGTGTCTACCGAGTTGGAGAAACAAAAATTAGTGACTTTTTGGACCACAAAATTCCTTCAGTAAACTGTTGAATATTATAATTGCACATATATAGGCATAATGCACTTAAACGCAACATTAAACTTTAACTAGATGGCAAACATTTACCTTATCCTTGGTATCAAAGTAAAAAAAAATCAATCAACTTGTGGCTAGAGCATGGTATCATGGCGCAACTTTCAACATGTTCGCGTTGTTACAATGCGGAGGAAATTCAAACAGAAATATTTTTGTGACTTTATGACCAAAATTTTGAAAATTCGTGACTTTTCAGACTTTTTTTTTTATTACCAACTTTTCATAACCCAGTAGACACACTGGTCACCAAATCTAGAGATTGTTGTGGAATAACGAATGAGAACAGCAAACATAATTTATTTTGCAGCTCTCATTGTGTAAGATAATTTAATAACATTTTATTTATTACACCTTTTAGTCTATGCACAAAACTAATCATAATTTTCATTTATCTGAAGAACGGTGCTTTAGTTAGACTTAGATCTAGGTTGTTAGTTAATAGGCATATTTAATGTCTCATTCACAAATTTAAAAATTTCCCTTCTACATAAACAAACTAAATGTTCCACCATTAAATATTCTGGTATTACAAAATCTACACATTGCCTTTATCATTATGAAATTTCACTGGAAAATATCACCACACTAACTTCCTTTTCTACTAACTAAGACTAGTTTTTACTTTGAAAAACTCCATATACACTCCAATGACTGCTTCGTTTGTCGCCAGTCTATTGTAAACATTTTCAGACAGATATAATACTGTAATGACTAAACTATAGTGTAATCTCTACCCCAACCTATCCCTAAAATAAATCTTTTAGAAAACTGTACTTATATGTGCAGACTATTATTTTATTTACTGAAAGAAAAAAAACTCAGATCATTTTAGGTTTATTTTTTTAAATACTTGTTTGTTATTTATATATTTGCAATAATATTTTATGCAAAGATTTCAAAGTAAAATTCTTATATAAAACTATTACAAACTTAAATATGAGAAAAGTGGAGTCAATTTAACTTAAAACTATCTGCAAAATGTGGTTATGTCAGTGATAAAGTGAATTATATTTGACACGTTGAGCTCCCTGCGGTCCTATGTGTAAGTGAATTTACTTTCCAAACAAACGAAGGAACTAGGACCGATGACGTAATTTGTTTCTGACCTTTCCTAACAGCCCAGGGCGTGGCTATTTTGTGGGACCATGTTGGGTTCAGAGAACATGCTTGCACCCCTGGGTAACTTTTTTTTGTGTCCCATTGGGGCTATTAATGGTCTGTGAACAGCAGTAGGCCTATTGACTCAATTTTGTTTAGGTAAAGGAAAGATAGATAGAAAGGAACACAATATGGGTTTTACTGTACTTTGTTTCTCTTTTCATTGTAAAATCCATATTTTGTTTATTTCTTTATTTGTTCTTACACAACTTTGCTTAACAATAAAGTATGGAAAATTAAAGAAGAATACAATTTTCCAAATCACTGTCTTGGCTTGAACAAAACATTCAACATGCACAAAGTGAGAAAAGAGAACTAATTGATCCATAAAACAAATATATAAAAGAACAGTTTTCTACTCACTCTATTAATTCTGGCTTGTGAAGCCTGCACCAAAGTTCTTAAGACAACATCAAGGTATTTCTTGAACTCTGGTCCAATGCTAAGAGCAATATCTCCAAATGCAGACAGGATTTGAGGTTTGACAGAGCGATGAACAGTGTTGTCCTAAAATAAAGACATGCAAAACCTCAACAGAATAATTTAAAACTTTCTTTTTTTGGACAATCTTGGGACAATATTAAAGTACCCTCCATAAACCCTGACGAATTACACTACAACCCTATCTTATAAGCAAGGCCCGAATTTTGATGACATGTCATTTTTTTTTGTACATCACAGTCAATGTTCATGTGTACATATATTATTTTCATGATCACTTGGTTGTGGAAACTTTTTTTTGTCATATTTTCTTGGATGCGTCCTTGGGATGAAAACTTAGTTATGATCGCCTTTTTAAGATTCAAAATTGTACAATGCAGGCCTCTCCTGCACAAATGCTATATATTTTTCTATATCTAACTCGGCAGTAAGTAGTCCTACTCGACAACCACTTCAAACTAAGCCAACACACCTCACTCTCCAGCTCGACATACTAATAAATAGAGTTTTGTGAGTACTCGGATTTTGAGCTTCGAGCCAAGATAGTCCTTTTAAGCTTGAGATAGAAAGGTTTGTAGTCTTGTCATTTTCAAGCTTTAACTCGATGTAATTAATAATCAATTTTTAAAATACAATAGTAAGCATAGGCTATTTAATTGAGATAATATCGGCATTTGCACTTATAAATCATTCGGTTACATAACAAATTGTTAAGAATTAATATTAATTTTCACATTAATAAAGTAATAGAACTTTAAAACTACTTTTCGACCGGTAAATTTATTCAATATTGTCGTCCATTTTGAATAATACTGGATTGAAGTTGTTTACTTGTAATGCCATAGCAATATCTAAGAAGATTACTAAATAATTGAATGGTTCTTTTTACCACTGGGTTCTTTCTAAAATAATAATTGATGTTAAATTAAAAATGTGATATCAAGAATATATTAATATATTAAATGTTTACAAATTTAAGACATTTAAAATTATTAATTAATATGTTTAGCTACAAAACTAACAATAGTTTAGTTACTATTTAGTTATAGAATTATGTTGGTTAACCTTTTGAAAATTCAAAACAATGTGCTTCTGTGAAAGTTTTGAAGAAGTGATTGATTGATTCTTTATTTGGTTTATAAAAAGAGCCAAGTGGCTCGTACATACATAAACATCCTAGTATTGGCGTGGGTCGAAACCAATTAGTGGTAAGTGTAAAAGTGTTTGAAGAAATGAAGAGAAGTGTGGTTTTCTACCTAGGCCTAAACTATCATTTAAGGTTCACTTGTGACTTTCATCACTATCACTTACCTTACATTATTGTGCAGTGTTTCTACACTATCTTATTGTACATTTCCAAGCCATCATGCAATTATTCATTTTATTACTTTTTATAATTGTTAGTGTAATTTTAATGTCCCTAAAGACATGAGTGTTGAAACCATTTTAATTATTTTTTATATTGGGCCCTATATTTTTTTTTGGTCTTATTACTCAGATTTTTTTAAAAGTGTTATTTCTAATTTAAAAACCGATATTTCCATTTATAAACGGTTTTTATAAAAGTATTGATATTTATAAAAATTAGTATCATTCATATTTTAAGAACATGTGTTTTAGTACATTTTTTAAATCTAAAATTTTAAAGATGTGATAACTATTTACATTTAAAATAAACATATATATACTCTCAACATTTTAAAATTATGAATATATTCAAACTCGACTTGAATGAAAAAACCCAAGCTCGCAGACCCCTACTAGTAAACAAAATGATGGTGCATGTGCAATGCAAAATGTTTCATGAAACATGGGAGCGAGGAAGACGTTGATTTGTGTAAACCTGAGTAGTTGGAAATTTTATTGTGTGTTATTGTTTTGTTCAATCATGTTACATACAGTTTTGGTTAACATCTTTAAGCTAAATACTATTACTAATTTTATAATCAAATTAATGCTAGCTTGAGGCATTCTAAACCAATAAATGATATTAAAACAATTCTTGTTGAGTTAATAATAATAATGATAAATTACTCACACCAAGATTTTCCAAGAGATACATCATGATTTCATCACAGTAGGGAAGAACTTTACTTTTCAGAGCACGGCAAATATCACCAGTGAGTCCAACTGCAGCACCACAAACCTAGTGATAAAATTAACACGTTGCTTGAATTTGATCATTTAGTTATTTTCTTAAGTAACTTAAGAAGTGTTGGGAAACAAATCAGTATCGAATGAAAGAAAAAGTACTGATGATAATATTGGATGTTTATAATGTTTCCAAGTTTCATGGGTAGAATATTCAAATTTGAGAAAAGTGGATTCATCCCATCTCTATTGTGTACAATAAAACATTTATAATTTGTATTCTTCCTGCCATAAATGAACTGTTGATTAAAGACCCTTAATTAAACACACATGAGACTTATTTTCCTAATTTCTATTTGTCTGTGTGCAGGTAAGGGAGGGGGTTATGGTCAACATCTGGCCATTTGAATGTTGAGGTTTCAGCAACTAAGCTAAGTGGATGCTGAAAGGAAGATAGTGGATACAGATCAAGAAGATATAGAAAGCCATCTCCTTGTAGGGCTAGTGTAGTAATAATAGTTTACTGCAAGACTGTGTGAAATGTAACTTGGCACAAAAGTGCACCAAGTACATCTTGAAAATTACTTCTTGAAACTTATTCCTTTGAAAGTTTGGAGACATTTTTCTCTCTGGGATACAATCAAGGTCAGCACAGAAGGGAAGGTTTTTTTTTTAAATAACTGAATCTTTACACACTACCCTATTTTCCAATACACACACACACACACACACACACACACACACAC
>CABFWO010000388.1:0-18603 GCA_902155825.1 Timema genevievae | reverse complement strand
ACACACACACACACACACACACACACACACACACACACAGTCAACCCTAGAGAACATTTAAGGGGTGTGTCGAGCCCAGATAATATTTAAGGGGGTCAAGAACTAATTTTATCTTTCATTACTGTTGTGTTATTTTAGTAAACTTATTGCTGTATAATATGAAAGTGGCAGAGGTATGAGCGAGACTAGTAATAACATTCAGTATACAGCCAGTTCCCGTGATGAATGAAGTGAATGTGTAGTAGCTTGTAGGGTCAGTTGGTGGCTTGGCAGACTGATGTGCAATAGTACCTTCTGGCTCAGTGAGGAAAGCAACGGTAACTACCACACTCCTAATTTTTCTAGTAATCCTTTTCAGTGCTGCACAGGATTTCAGCTGACAGTGGACTTATTTAGGATCCATCCAAACTTTGGGTTGATTACTAATCATCACACCAACGTAGGCCTTGCATATTAGAAAATAAGAGCCACACTTTGATATAATAGAAACAATAAAAGAATCAAAATATGACCTTGTTTATTAACCACCATATTATTTTACCCTTAATAATAATAATAATAATAATAATAATAATAATAATAATAATAATAATAATAATAATAATAACAACAACAATGATGATGATAATAATAATAATAATGTTTTAGTTTAAAGAAATATAATCTATACACTGAACAGTTAAACATTCTCCATGAAGTTTTTAAATTTAAATTTCTGTCAAAAGCTTGTAACAAAATTTAAAAAAATTGATTTAGGTGAAACCCCACTATCTAAGAAACTGGATCAAAAATTCCTCTCGATTTCGTGAAATTTTGTTTTAAATTCAGTCTTTTTTTATTAATACCAGCTCAAAAAACAATTTTTTGAAGTAATTTTTTGCATTTTGCATACCTAAATATAAAACATTTTCAATAGGAATTTAGTAGTTAAAATTTTTTTATCAAAAATGTAAGAAAAATCTACTATTTGATTTTTACTATTCGGTATTCGTTTGAAATTTTGATAATCGATTTGATAAATAATCTTATTCGAATACCCTCAGCATTTAGTTTCACACAATCTTAATCAAGGTGTCCACTGAGTTAGAGAAACAAAAATTAGTGACTTTTTGGTAACCTTTTATAACCACAAAATTCCTTAGGTAAACGGTTGAACCCTTATATAATGCATATAGAGGCATCATGCACTCGCATGCAACATTAAACTTTAAATAGATGGCAAACATTAACCTTGTCCTTGGCATCATGGTGAAAAACATCAGGCAACTTGCGGCTAGCGCATGGCATCAAGGGTAGTGGATGGCGTGACTTTTGAAGTGTTCACGTTGTTACGATGCGCGGGAAATTCAAATAAAGATATTTTCGTGACTTTTCAGGGACTTTTGTGACCTCTTTTGCACTTAGTAACTTTTTTGTGACTTTCATGACCTAGTAGACATCCTGTTAATTTAGTACTTAGTGACACTATGTTGAAATCACTTTAAGTCATACCATTATTTGATATAGGTGAAGGTCTTTTAGTATTTTTCTTCTTCAAATAGTAGTAAAAGGTACTCTTTATCTTATAGTGTTAAAATACTTGTTGGTAATCAAAATACTCGCCATCGCATGCTTCGAGATCTAATTTTACATGTGATGAATACTAATAACTCAATTGTTAATTCCAGTGAGTTAAAACAAAGATGAAGTTTTAAGTTCAAAATAATTTGAATAAAATGTGAAAGGTTTGTATTCCTTTTTGTAATTATTTTAAACATTTTGCAACCAGTGGATATTCTCAAACTTAATACAATCCAAAAAATTTTGATCTGTTCAAAGCCACTCAGTTGATAAACAATGTTTTGTAAATTCTGCAAATATCAAGGAAGAATTATTTAGATTCTACCTAGGTCAGGAAATTGGACGGTAACAATCCATTTTATTCAAGAGGCAGCCATTACCTCTTTGTCAAATGACAGCAATGTAAATTATGAAGTGTGTTTTTTAAATGGTAAAATCCATACTGTGTTTGTTCCCTTTATATGTTTCAAACCACCTTTCCTGTACCTTCTTCCAAATATACAATTATCATATAGAGTAGGGACATGCAAGACTAGAAAATATCTCAAAAATTCAAGAAAAAAATAATCTCGATCTCGTCTCAAAAATAAAAAAATAGGCAAATAATGGCCCTAAGAAATTATAAAACCAAACCGGGAATTAATTATTTACAATAATACTGTAATAACACAAAAATAGGTCTCAAACCCCCTCCCCCAAAAGAGCCTTCATTAAGAAACATTTTGGTTATAAATATTTTTTTCATTATTGAATTTTGACAATATAAGCTGTTTCACTATAAAATTAAATTATAAATGGTGTTCAATGTAATAATCTATCACTATTTTATTAATTGCATTTAAAAAGTGTATTAGGTAGGCTATCTTAAGTGTTTGAATGATTATATATAAGACAATCTAAATCAAGTGCTAGCTTAAATGTCAAAAAGGAACTATATAATATTTACTTTAATAAACATTTTTTTTTAACTTTCAAAGGATGTTTTCTTGTCTCATGTCTCAATACTTGTTTATACTCCCATCTCAAATTGAAAAAATGGTTCTCGCACATCCCTATCAGAGCGTAAATGGGTCTTCCTTAGAGATATATTATATATTCACATACAACATACTTTCTTCATAGCCCTTGTTTAGAGTTGTAATAAAACATGTCTGAATGTGCAAGCTTAATCTTGCAGTTCGTTTTTTGGTCTAACCAATATTCTGGTATTTTTACTAGATTGTTTAATTTCATATTTTCTCTTGGTTTTTCTGGGCCCAAAACATTCCCGGTATTCCAGGTGTGTAGTAGCCCTGCTCCGGCGTGGTCAGTTAAAACATTGTGTGAAATTCTCAAATTCAAACTTATACCAAAAGCTATCAATTATTTTAAAATAAACTTAGGAAATTTTGCTTTAAAATAAGTCTTTTTTAAAAAGAGTCTAAAATATCCTATTTAAAGTTAAATTTACACCCCCCCCCTAACCCCCTCTTTTTTTAAAATTTCTCTTGTTATTTCCAACACAAATCAGTGTTCAGATAAGAAAATATAGAATATTTAAATTACATTTTGTTATAATAGCTTAATTCATCATTTTAAGATGAAATACAATAATTATGTTTGAAATATTGCATTTTGTAAATTTTGTTTGAAACCTAAATTTGTACAGTTGTGAGAAGTATAATATTTTCATCCAATATTAAACTTTTTTATATAAATATTCAAACTTCGATTCAGATTCAGGAATATCTCATATTATTTCGATTCGGCTTTGTTCCAGATTAACAAAGTGGACTTTGCACACGGCTGAATTCTAACAAAAATATAATGAGCTCAACTATTTGATTTGTATTTTCGGCATTCATTATAAATTTTGCAACTAGATTTGATATCATTCTTAATTAGCATCAAAACAGTTAACAATAATCCCCTTCTCTCTCACACTAACTATTCCACCCATGTTAAACAGAGCTTTGACCTATCTGGGGTTTGAACAAAGTCTCCAAAAGATGTTGCTAAGGACTCTTAAGTATACGTTAACTAGGATATTAAACAAATATTACACACTTGATACTCTGCATGATTCTTCAGTCCAAGACAAAGGAAGGGCTTGAACGCCTCCATGTATTTGAGGAAACCGTCTGAAAGAACCTCAACCAGTGTAGAGACAGCCATAAGCGCGTCTTCTTGAACACCTCCAGACTTGCAGGAGTTGGAATTGAACATCTGCAGGAGAGCGGTCATAATGGCGTCAGAGATTTGTGGTGCATCTTCAGGTGTGACCTTCCTTAAAACACTCTGCAAAATAAAACAATCAACAGTGAGAAAATAAATTAAACCAGAAAATTTGGTTATTTTACAGACAAGGAAAGAGAAACTGAAAAAAATAAAAATAGTAATAATATGCCTGTATGGGATTCCAATTGGATGTTACCTAAACTTGGGTGGGAAAAATAATTTTTCTGATTTTTAGGGGAAAATTGATATTAAAAAGTTACAATTAGTTAAATTCTATCACTGTCAAGTTTTTATTTAATGTTATTATTATTATTATTATTATTATTATTAGCACCGCGTCTTACTACCCGTTAGGGTTGTACGCAATTACTTACGCTAATGTGTAATGGTAGGGTGATTGTGAGATGAAACGGAGGACCTACAGTTTAATGTGGAATCCGAACCACGGTGGAGGCCTGGCATTCCTCACATTTCACAAGTTGTGATTAATACACGTCTTGTCAGAGGTGAAGGAAGGGTTCGGCAATCAGATAAATCTATGCCGGGACCGAGGATTGAGCTACGGACCCTCAGCACAGAAGTCTGATACCTTATCCCAAGACCACCAGGTCACCAGTATTTAATGTTCATTAACAATATTATTGGTTTATTAAAGTTAAACTAACTTCAGTTGCTTTTATTTTAACACTACTTAGTCAACCCAACTAAAAAGTAATTGATGCTAATATTGATCAATGAATAGATTTAAACAAGAAATACACATTTTTAGAACAAAATAATGACCACTCCCTTTTATATGTTTCTATCTCTTTCCTATACCGTTTTCTAGGACTCTGCTCTAGTACTCATTTTTTGAGCTTCGAGCCAAGCCCATAATTAAAGTTTGGGATAGAGAGTAAAGGTTTTGTAAACTCGTCATTTTTGAGATTTCTCTTTATGTGCATGCAAATACAATAATCAATCCATTTTTAAAGTGCAATGGTAAAGATAGGCTATTTAATTTATATGATTATGATATTTGCAGATTTATCTATAAATAATTCGCTAACTCAAATTATTAAAATTAATATAAAATTTCACATTACTAATGTAATATAGCTATAAAACTACTTTAGGCCAGTAGAATAAATGAATATTTTTGTCCATTTTGAACTAACCTCGATTGAAGTGCCATTACTATGACAAGGAATGAAAATAAAACTAGCTAAGTAGATCACTAAATAAGTGAATAATATATATTTGAAAAAAGGTACAGGAAAGGTGGATGGAAAAGGGAATAAACAAAATATGGATTTTACAGTGAAAAGAAGAACACAGTTCACACTTTACATTGCTGCCACCAGACAAAGAGGTAATGACTGCCTCTTGAAGAACATCAATCGTTACCACCTATTCCCCTGATCTAGGTTTCATTCTATCAGAACTAATCAAGGAGTAGTATGAAAAGCACAAGATAACTTATTAAAAGAGGAAACCAAAAAACAGAAAAAAGGAGGAAAAGTAAATTGGTAAAGAGTGATAGGACACTAAGATATGAATCTGTAAACAGTTAAAGAACAAATGACAAGGAAAAAATACAAGAAAAGGACATAGTATGCGAATATCTTTATTTAATATATTTCTTTAAGGAAAACAACCTTTCTTGTTCCTTCTTCCAAATATATAAATTATAAACTACCGCAAAACATGAAATGAGGATTTCCTTATAGAGATATTATATTTAGTTTAGAGGTGTACCAATTTATTAAAACTGATTACTCATTTTTATAATAATTGTTCATGCTATGATAATCCCCACCAATTAATCCCGATTATCGATTATTTATTAATAGCTATTGGGAAATATACTTAAGAGAATGCTAACAGAAAAAAACTAAGATATTTTACACCTAACAGGTAAAGTTGAAATTAGATTGTTAGTTTTATCAACGTTATATTTCTTTTCTGGTTATTTAATAATTGCAGAACCCGCAACCCAGATGCAGTGTGTATTTAAGTATTTATTGTTTTTTTTGATCACTAAACTACCACCTAGAAAATTTTACTTAAAAAAAATATGAAATATAGTTGAAAAATAATTATTTTACTATATTTACATAGGCCTTTTCTAAAATTATAATTTCAGTTAAATTAAAATATTAACATTGAAAATACATATTTAATGTTTTCAAACTTAAGATATTTAAAACTAGTATTAATACACTCAACTAAAGTGGGACTCTGACTTCTTTGGTTTTACATAACAGCAGGCACAAGCTGTCAGTAATGCCAACATTGTGTGAAAGTAACTTTTATCAACATATTTAGAAATAATTATTATTTGTTAAGTATTACTATTATCATCACTAAAAATATTTTCAATCACTTTTAACAATACTTCCCCAAGGATTACAGTATAATTTTATTTTCCATAATCAAATTTAAGAAAAAAAAGTCTAGTAAATTCATTCTAGTTTTTCTTTTAACTTTTGTGGCAATTACAGGTTAAATAGAGCTTGACATTTTAAATTTAATGGTATTATTTCCAGTTATTAATATTTTTATAACTGGCCTCGCATATCTTTTAACATAAATAAATGGTTTGTGATAATAAAGAGGAAAAAACATACAAAATGTTTGTGAAATAATATAAAGTTTAAATTTTGTAAACACTAGTATTAATACCATTCGCCGTCCAACCGGCAACAAGGTCCCTCCTAATTTAAACCATCTTATATATTTTTAAAGTTTTAACTATTTTATTTTTCATTTTAAAATATGAACAACTTTAATAAGAATTAAAAATGGAATTGAAATAAATTTAATAATAAGATCATTTATAATAAGAGCCCATTTAAGGCGAATAACCTACTTTGTATCTGAGGATAAGGAATTGAAAAGAAGAAGGGAAATGTGTTTCTGTTTTTTCATTTTCTATCTAAACAATTTCTACTCCAGTATCACCAAGGTAAGTGTGCTGGCTATCCATCCTAATTCAAACCAACTTAGATATTTTTAAAATTTTATATTTTAAAGATAAGGTATTTCCAACTTATGTTTGTTATGACTGGTGATATTTCAAATGTAATATTTTACTTTTAAAATAAAGAAGTGTATACCCGTATCATTTTAAAATTATGAATATACTCTAACTCGACTCGAATGAAAAAAGCCAAGCTCGCAAGACCCCTACAAATATTTGAATTTTAGTATTAGGACAAACATAAAAATTATAGTAGACCAAATACTATAAATCTACAATGTTAGATGGATAAAATCAAAACTGAATTTGTTATTATTATTAATAATATA
The DNA here is from genome assembly GCA_902155825.1 of Timema genevievae. Lineage (NCBI taxonomy): Eukaryota > Metazoa > Arthropoda > Insecta > Phasmatodea > Timematidae > Timema > Timema genevievae. The sequence continues at coordinate 11,535 of CABFWO010000388.1, read as the reverse complement.
AATGTTCACAATAATACTTATGCTTTCATAGTTACTAAAATTCAGATTTGAGAAAGTGGATGTAAGCTATCTCAAAGAAGTGTTAGAATCATCTTTAAAGGCTCTATATGCAATTATACAAATTTACCTGTAGCGTAGCACACAGGAGACTTTGCAGATCATTGTACTGTGTTCGATCACTGTGATTCTGAATATGTGATTCCATCTGAAGCACCTGCTGCAATCGCTCTAGTATAACCATTGTGGTCTTTTGAACAGTGACATAGCAGTCCCTGGGTGAGTTCTTTACCATTTCCATTAGGGCTTCGTATGCTGCTGAACGTAAATTAGCCTGCAAACAAATAGAACTGCATTGCAAATGGCAATCTTTTGAGTAAACATGTTATCTAATAGAATTATGATAAATTTGAGAGTGAATATGAATAAATTTGAATAGCTATTAGATTTCGATACAACTTGAAATTACATAATGGTGTATATATATATATATATATTAAATATGACCAGCAAATTTTGAATTAAGTTATAAAAAAAAGTTATGCAGCTAAAACTATGAATAAAAAATATCACTAGAACAATGTTATTGTGAATTACAATCAAGATTATCCAAGATTTACTTTAAAGATTTAACTTAAACAAAATAATCAACTTTATAAAACATTTTGGAAATGTTTGTTGCTATGAATATAACAAAACATACACAAAATATAGATAAAACATATTAATCAATTGTTATTTATTTTAAAGAGAACATACATATAAAATGCAAGAATATAAAAGCAATAATAGTTAATTAACCTCGACAAATTAGCTTAGCTTAGTAGTTTTTATTTAATTTTAAATTTCTGTCTTATTTTATTAAATTCCTTCAAGTAAGCTCTCCCTATGAATACTAATAGGCTTACTTTAAATCTCAGTGAAAATAATATTTCAGTAAATTTAGGGGTGTGTGAAGCTTTGAAAACTTCTACTTTGATTCAAAAGTAAAATTCTATATCCAACTGTAATAAAGCTTCACCAAAAATAGTTAAGTTAAAAAAACACCTTTTTTCATTTGCTGCTGTTATTCCAACCACAAATTAATGTTTTCACAAAGCAAAAACTAAAATAAATTACATTTTCCGATAACAGCTTAGTTTACCATTTTAAGACAAAACATATTAATTATATTTAAAATACAGCATTTTATAAATTATACTTGATACCTAAATTTAAATAATTATGCAAAGTATAGTAATCTTTATCCAAAATTAAACTTTAAAAAAAAAATTATTTGAACTTCAATTCAGCTTCAGGAATTTCTCATATTTGATTTGACTTCGCACACACCTAGGTAACTAATAACTTTTTAAATGATTGAAATCAGTAATAATTTATCATAACTATGCCATACATATGATTTGAATCAAATTAAATATAATTAACATTGTAAACAAAAGTTATTAACAGTCACTTCTAATTAAACTCAATACCAACATATGAAACATTAATAGTACCAAAAATGTTGAAGTAGACTATTACTAGTAGGCTGCACAGGCCTGGGTATTTTCACTAATGAAAGCAGCTGGCAATAATTATTAGGAGTGGAAGGGATTCCAAACTGAAGAAAATGTCAGGAATTTATCCATTCCCAAAAGTCGGGTGGGATTGACTCTTTCCTGGCAAGGGGCATGGAAATAGGGAGGGGGGGGGGGTGTGAGGGAAGTTGCATGCCAAGGTCAATCATCTAAGGGCGATCAGCCTGTCTGTCGTTAGTGACCCAGAAAGGGAGTAGAGATTAAAGGGATGTTAAACTAAAGAACCATTGAGGAGTTTCAAAAGATAATATTTAAGGGGTTACAAAACAAAATAACAATTAAGTTTTTTACCTCCTTCTAATCCCAGTCGAGTCTACTGACGATGGTTTTCCATTCTCCCTCTATGTAAATATGCATACACTTCATCTAAATTTAACCTTCCTCACCCCTAATTAGTACATATGCGTATAATCTTAATAGGTAGTGAGTTTGGACCGAATGTGTGTGGGGCCATTGAGTGGTGTTAAAATATAGAACATTTAAAGGCATCAAGCCTAAAGAACATTTAATGGGTATCAAACATAGAAAACATTTAAGAGGTGTAAAATTTAATTTATTTTCTGGCAATAGTTAAATATTAAACTTCCATTTTCAAAAGTAGTTTACTAACTAAAAGAATTTCCACTATAAATCTTATTTTTTAAATTATTTCCTATTCACGCCCCGTAGTAAAAATATCATTCCTGTCCATCCCTAATGAATATTAAACGTGTCTGTATGGTGATGAACTTAGTTGTAGGTCTAGAGCACTAACATAAAGTAGTTGGAAATTTCTTAACATATATTTTATTTGGTTTTATTGAACAAATAAAATAATGTGAATATTTAAAATAAGTGGTATAAGCACACATCACTGCAAATAATAATTGCTCAATATATTAAAATGTGTGGTAAAATTGAATTAACCGTTTTTAGGTATTCTAAAAATGTGAATAATTTGTAATTTCATAGTTTAATGTTAAAAGGTTTTTATATTCACATATACCTGATACTAAGCATTTAGAAGATTTATAACCAACCTGTGCTCCGTCTGGCCGGTCTGTAGTCTCAAGTAGCCGCTGGACAATAAATTCAAAGTACTGAGAGAGGCAATATGTTTCGGGCTGACCTTCTTCAGAATTTCCTTCGGCCTGTTCGTAGCTCGCTTCCGCGAGGCCAGTGAATGCCCAACACACGTTAGCCGCCACGCGAGGTTCTGCTTTCAACCCATTAACCAACGACTCTAAAAGAGGCTTCAAGTAGGTCTCATTGATGGCCGCCTCGGGAATTATCTCGCATATACGTCCAAATGTCCAAGCAGCCGTGTCCCTTACCACAACACTAGAGTCGTACATGAGCTCAATGAGAGTGGGCATAGCCTGCTCAACCAATGGCTTCAGAGTGGCGGCGTCCAGGCCTCCCAAAATAGATCCTAAAAATAACCAATCAAAATAAAGAGTTTTACTTTCAAGTTCTAGCATTATAGTAATAGTAAATATGAAAAGCTATAACACTTCATAAACTATCTAAAACATCTATAAGTGAATATAATGGCTGCTTTTCCAGAACAAGTACTAAAAGTATCTATCATTTAATCCTCAGTTATGACCAGGGCTGTGGAATCTGAAGCAATTTTTGGTGAAGTCAAAGTTTGTAAAAATGTACATACTCCAGCTCCAAAATAAAAAACTTATAATATTATAACAATATATGGTAAATATATCATTTTAATTTAATACTATTTTCTAGAGATGGGTCGAACCCACAATTTCTCGAATCGGAATCTACATTTTATTTTCGAATTTTCGAATCTGAATCTTAGCAAATTATTAGAAATTTTAATGATTTACAAATAGACAGACCTACATTACACAATATAGGCCTAAACTGTGAATTAAGATTTATTTCAATCATGCTTTCAATTTTAATCAACCCCAGCCACCCCTCGCAAAATACTGGTTAAAACCAGCCAAATTAAACAATCTAGACTCATGTGGTTTAAAAATAAAATCAATCAAAATTTGAGGGTCTTTTAGTTATTTTTAAAAGTGTTGTTAGAATGAGTTAAGTTTCTAGGAAAACCTGTGAAGTAAGCAGATTAGGCCTAGTTATCTTTTGATCAACTTTAATCATCATTAAAGGATTATAATTTATTTTAATCAGAAAGCAAAAATACAGATTTTTTAAATAAAAACTAAAACAACATGCTTAACAATTAAACATACATTGGAAATAGTGAACTCAATAATGCCTAAATGTGTTTTATTATTATTTTCTTATATATCTATTATCTATCTTCATGTGGAAAACAATAAATATATTCGATTCTTGCGACGTATCAATTTCTGAGAATATATTATATTTAATTTTGATGGCAGGGAGACGTTTGTCAATGTGACATTTTCCAGTTAATCGTTATATAAGTATTCCATTTGTCGTATTTTGAACTATTATCCTGTAGTGGTTAAGTTGTAATTTTGCTGTATGGCGGATTGCCGCGGAGACCCTAAGGGGCCGTATAGTAGACATTTTTGTATTCATGTATTCGAATTGGGACATGTGTCATGATGACAACTTTAGTAGTGTGGGCATAACCCAAAGTTTATATATATATATTTATCTATTTTTCTTATGATTATTGTTCCTAATATATATATATATATATTTACTAATATTAATTGTTATATTCCATAATAAATATATGTTAGCCTCATGCAAATATTTTTCTTTAACTAAGAGTAGACAAATAAGTTGGAGAATTAATATGGTAGGTCTTCTCGTCCTCTACCCGGTGTTACTCTATATATCAGTTCAGCTAATGATAACTGGGGGAGAGTTCATGGAGAATCAAAATGTTGTATAGGCCAGAGAGAGAGGCCTATACGTCGTATGTTGTCATATCGACTCCACTGCAATTATCATTTGTTGTATTCTTTTTTACACTTATATTTAACTTGTATTTGTGCACCAGCCTTTATCTATGGGAGGATAAGGGTGGTGGTACAGTGGGAGCTTGCTTACCCCCAGGTCTCAACCTTAGGTAACCTAGTCTCCTTTACTTTCAAGCAGGCCTACTTACACTAGTCAGTAATTTATATATAAACAATAACAGATAATAGTAAATTAATAATGATTATATAATTAAATATATTATAAATACAACATTCTATCCATACCAAGAATAAAGATAAGTTTGAGCAGGCAACTGCATAGTCCAATTATATAGTTTTTTTGAATTAAGAAACAGGCAATCACAGAATCTAAGGGATCATGATCAACCTCTAGCCATGCTGCCAGTCCAGTCTGTGTTTTACTCTTTTCTGCTGAAGAAGGGGAATGATGTACCCCGTAAATTACATAACTATATGTTTGAATTGTGAACTTTTGAGTCCTACAATTTTTTTGGTAAGTGTGTAGGCTCCTTTCAATGTTTGATTTAGTAGATAAATAGGAGTTCGAGTTGAAGGCTTGGTGTACTGACTCTACAGGCCTAGTTATAAGTATCATTCGTGTTTACAGTCAAATTATTGCTGGTTAACTTACAAATAGGTGTATTCCAATTCCGGTTGCATAAGTCTACTCGAAGTGATCTCAAAACAACACATTCTATTGGTTATTTTAATGCTAGGATGTTGTGAAAGACACATAATGAGTTTATCCAATAAGTTATTTCCATTAGTTTGAGTTTGTGAAAAATTATTTGCCTATTTCTGGATCAATATGGTAAAATATAGTTTATTAAGGCTTGCAGTAAAATACCCCAAATATAAAAGCGAAGACTCCCTGTATTTTTCCGGCTATCTTGGTTTTCCAGGTACGTGTCAACCATGACCATTTCTTTAAGTATACTTTTAAGGCCACTTTAAAGTGAACAAATAAGAGTTCTTACCAAATGCCATAAGTGCAGCATCCCTATATCTCCAATCAGTGCTTTTGATGTTGTCTTTGACAAAGGGTAGGACAAAGGGTACAATGTCATCCTCACAACATGTTGCGAGCAGCATGAGACACACGCCTGCAGATTTGCTGGGGTTCCAATCATCTTCATCATCATATTCTTCTTGCTTTGTCAGCTTTTGCATCAGCACTGGTACCAAATATTGCAAAGCTCCTGAAAATTTAAGATAAATTTGCTGTGTTGAAAGAGTAGACATTGTTTTTAGGCATGTAAGGGATCCCAAATTTTGGGAAAATAATTAATATTAATTCAAGTTACAATAATAAGGACAGTCTATAAATGTAAAGTTTGTACTTAATGTGTATTAACAATGTCATTAATTTAATAAAGTTAGATTAACCTTATCTTCCGTTAAGTACACTTTTATTTTACGACTACCAAGTAAACACAACCGAGTGCTTTTATAAACATAGCCACACTACATATAATTGATCGTAATATTTGTCCCAGAAGAAATTTAAGGCAGGAAAACAGTTTTAGAGCAAATTAATGAAAAAGTGGATTTTATAAATCAAATTATTAAGATACTACTCCTTTACCACACATATTATTTGCATTTGCATTAAGACAATATTATTTGAATTAATTTCATTATTTGCAATAATATACATCTTTTGAATTGTGCCAGCATAGAAAAAAAAAGAAAAAAAATTTTTTTTTGGGTAGTTGAACAGCATCTTTGGTGTGAGATTTTATAACTAAAATGTAAGAGGTAACAAGGCACATTGGTTCAGTTGAAAAAGTTTTATTTTTCATATGAACAATTAGGATTAGATTTAATATTTTGATGTTCAACTGTAATAGCATTTATTAAAATTTACAACATGAATTGTTTATCAATCATAAAATCTATTTATTTGGCAAACTTACAAGTTAAATATAGATAAAATATAAAATGTACGAGTGTACTATTTTTTTTCTTTTAAAATGCTACAAGATTACAAAATTAAAATATTATGTTCAGACTCTTAACCGAAATCCGATAAGAATTTTTGTCCCTTTACCCATCCCAATTAAAAAATATTTTCAACATATACTCATACATTTTATTGATTCAAAATTATTAAATTTGATTCTTTTCTGACCAAATTGCCATAAGCTTCCAAACTAACCATCAAATTATTTGTTTATTTATTTTTTAATTAAAATAAATGAGAAGGCCAAGCTGGATTTGTTAAAAGATCATATAAAGCTTAAACTTGCCTACACAACTCTAGCATCTAGAAATTTACTAGTTGGCTACCAGAATAAACCCAGGGCAAATATTAGGGGTGTTCGAAGTCCACTTTTTCAATATAAAGTAAACTTGAATCGAATATATAAAATATTCTCAATGTCTAATCGAAGTGTGGATATTATCTTTTAGTTGTTTTATGTTTGAAAAAAATATATTGTGGTTGTTTAAATTACTTTATGCACTCAAATTAACTGGAAAATGTTTTAATGCACAATTGTTTGTAATATTTTGTTTCAATCTGGAAATTAAGCTATTATCACAACATGTAATTCACTTACTTTAGATTTTTCCCATATAAATATTAATTTGTAATGCACAAAACAGCTCAGAATAATAGTAATTGAACATAAATTGAGTATTTTACTTTCAATATTTTTATTAGTGAAGCTATATTTATATTACATGAACATAACAAAAATCACCATAAAACTATTCTAGGTATAACATTTATTATACCTTTATTAAAAATTAAACCACGAAGTGATGGTAATGACAAGGATGAGGATAAGGCCTAATAAAGCTATAAAGTTGGATGGAGTAGAGCTGAGAAAAATACTAAATTTAAAATATCTTGAAAGTTTGATTGAGGCGAAGAGGGGGAGTAGAGAGGGTCAGGGCAGAAGGGGGACTTGCTATGGAGAAGAGAAGTGCCCTTAAAGTGTAAGGAAGTGCTATATAGGGCATACTTTGCACGCATAGTCACATAATATGCAGCAGAAACACGGACAGTGAATGTAAGACTAGGAAAATGGAGGCCATGGTAATGAAGTTTGTGAGAAGTATGTTAGCTGTCACGAGAAGAAACACGGTTAGAAATGAAGTTGTCCAGGAGATAGTAGCGGTAGCAAGACTGATTATCAGGATGGAAAAGGAGAGGACGCTAAAAAGAATGATGGAGATGTAGTATGTAGGAAAAAGACCACAAGGGAGGCAAATGAAGGATGGGAGGAGCAGATAACAGAAATTGTTCAACTGAGAGAGGAGATGAATGGAAGCAAATAAAAGGAGGAAGGATAGAGGAAGATGGATGCATTTTACTTAACTAACCCCGCCACAGGCTAGAAATAGTTGTTGTTGATGACTAAATAATATATTTTTAAAACAAGAGATTAACTGAAATTTACAATATAAAGATGAGTAATGAATGAGTGAGCATACAAACTAAAGTATTTTTTCCCAACAATAATGGACTTACCCTTTGCATAGAATCTTGATGTTCTGCATGGCGGTCTGCCTGCTTCTGTTGCCTCTGTGTCTTCTATGGCCAAATCCACTTCCTCATCACTGACATTAGACCAGAACTCAATACCTTGCAGTGCCACTTCATCCACATCAGACTTCATGGATTCTAGCGTTATCTAAAATATGCACCATACATTCGTTTATTAGATAAGTTGTCATTAATTTTCAGTACACCGTTGACAGGTATTCAAGATTTGGAGGAATCACACCTCCTTGTCCAGTGCCAGTTATGGTAAAGAGTGAACTGAGTTCTTTTAGTTGTAAAAGCCAATTTGTTCATTCCCTATTATATGTTCTATTCACCTTTCCTGTACCGTCTCCCAAATATAACAAAATACCCCCAAAAACAAAAAAGAGGTTTTCCTTAACAGGCGGCTGAAGGGAGCGCAAGTATTTTTACAGTTTTTATAGAATTGAAATTTTATGGCCAAAATAAATTAAATATTTCTCCAGTAGCAACATAGAGTTTAGTTTTCTGCACATTCTAGTGTCAACAGATCTTGAATAATTGTCAATGGTGTCCTGGAATTTTGTCAAAACTTTTTAAATAAAGAGAAAAAGTTTTGACAAAATTCCAGACACAATTGACAAATATTCAAGATCTGTTGATACTAGAATGTGCAGAAAACTAAACTCTATGTTGCTACTGGAGAAATATTTGATTTATTTTGGCCAAAAATATTTAATACTATAAAAATTGTAAAATTACTCACACTCCCTTCTACCTCACCTTAACGAGCCTAGTTAAGTGAATTATTAGAAATAATGTTAGCATCTAGTCACTATTTCTAATTTTCAATTATATTTTCATTTCTTCTCGTGTTCTTAATTTTTTCCAAGATTCAGATTCAAAATAGAGACTAGAAAGTTAAGTGGAAAATCAGATTTGTAAAATAGTGGCCTCAACCAAACTCAAAATTTTAACTATAAGGGGAAGGAAAAAAAAAAGAAAGAAAAAAGAAAGAAAAAAAAAAGAAAAAAAAGAAAAACACCACACACACCTTACAAAAAGTTCAATCCGAAAGGTTGGTTTACATATGACAAGTAAATCGACAAGTATAGTGAGCAGGTTATTTAATTGCTTTTATCACGAAAACGTGGCACATACAGGAAAGTCCAGTTCTAGTTTTCAACATTAAAAGGATTACATCAAACAGGGCAAGTAAAGGGACAGGTAGTTTGCCTGGGAAATATTTGCAAGATGGGTGAACGCAAGTGCACACAGAAATAGAACAGCTTTTTAGAACCTTGTCTCTGCTGCCAGCTTGCTTCACTACCTGCATCCTACTTCATTTTCATTTATTCAAGGTAGATAACGTGAACTTTCTGAACAGAGTGCTTATATCAGCACACAACTTAAAAAAACTAAATTAAATGGACAGGGTGTCCAGCCAAATTGTATTTTTTTAAGTCCCTGACTTTTGAAGGTTTTCCAGAGCCCATTTCCAACTTTTCCAGTCACTATATATTTGAACTTTTTTTTTTAAAGATGACAATTTAATGCAATAATATATTTAGACACATATACATCATGAAATGATGTCACTCTATGCAGGTGTATCAACCTAAAGAGAAGAGCTAATGGGTATTGCAATACGAATTAGATTTCAATTAGATCATACTGAGACATTGAAAGATCTCCTTGAAACAAAACAGCTTAAAAGTGTTGTGAGTCACAGTATTTATTAGTTTCTTCTTCGTATAACTTAATCAATTCTCACACATGTTCATAACCATGACTCAACTTTGGCTAAAAACGTGCCGTAGAGGGGTGGCAGACAACTTGAAAATCATTTGTTGAATATGAGAACCGAGATTAGCATGCTCAACAGAGACAACCTAGTTAAAATAGATTCCTAGTATGTATTAATTAGGGAAAAAATAAGTGTTAGTTTTACTATTGTAAGTAAAAGGTGCATATTTTATTAGTTAAAATTCCAGAAATTTGATTATATATCAATTGTTTGTTTAAAATCAATTCATGTATTCTGAAAGTCTCACTTAACCTTTACTTAAAAAAAAGTGTGTCAAAGTTTTTACCCCTTGTTAGTGTCATAATGCTAGGTCCTATTATATTCGAGACCATTTATTTTTCATTCAGAACACCTCAAAATGTTGGGTTCATATTATACTTGGGGCAATAAGGTATATTTACAATTTGCCGGCATTTAAATGAAAGGGCAACTAAACTAATATGAGAGATAATCGATTATTACCTATTCTGAAGGTTCTATTTTGTTTAGTTATCTGTTTTATTGAGAGCTAAGAATCAAAGTAGTGAGAATCATAATGTTAAGATCGATTCTAGATTCTTTCGATAGCAGTAAGAATCGAGGGTATCGAGGAATCAAGTTTGACAGCCCTACTGGACACCCTACCCTGAATGTGAACAAGAGACAACATTCTGCTCATGGTCGTTAATTTTTCACTGTGAAAGAGGAAGCTCTAATTTCCCCAATGATAGTTAGATGTATGCAAGTATAAAGGTGTTATGACTCACCGGGAAGAGTGCTTGCGCCATATAGGTCTCCATGTATTGGTAATAGAGTGTCATTATCTTCACTAGACACTGCAGTGCTGCCACCCTGACCTGGGTGTCTGTTGATTGAGTAGCTTCACATACTACTTCCATGATGAAGTTACGCTCGGACTAGGGAAAATAAGAGTTTGAACACTTTTTAAGAAATGAAAAGAAAACTGGGCTTGTACCCATTGTTTATCATATAAGACAATAACCTATATTGCTTAGTTCCATTATGGTGTAGTTTATAAGATAGGGCCATAGTGTAATCAGAAAAGGTATGCACACTATTTTTCAGAATAAACAAAGTATACAATGTACACAAAATAAAACAAATATATATGAATTTTAAGTTTTATGGCTCAAATATCAGCAATAAACTATTTATAGCTTTATTATCTATGACTATGTATGGGACCTTGAATCCTTCAAATCCTTAAGGATATTTGAGATTAAAATGCTTAAATAGGGTGGCCAGAGAAATTCTTTTTTCAAATTTCCTGACTCTTCCATACAAATTTTTAAAATTTTTCCCTGATCATGTTTTAGCCGTTTATATAACTGTTGGCCACTAAGCAGGGATTGATCTTCAATGACACACATATTTGAGCTGATATTAATTGTCTGTGACCTGCACCGGTGAGAACGTTGAAAAAGGTGTCAGTCCCACTAGTAGCTTTCACTCTGTCAACATGTTTCTTTCCCTTGGCATGAGATCGGATTGAAGATATTCCCATGTTACTTATATCAAAGTTAGTTTTACACAAAGAACAATGGGCTTTACTTTTATCATAATCCACTTTTTGTAACCATAGCCAATCTATAAACACTGTACTGTACAAACCATCATCTTTAAAAGAGGTTTTTCCTCAGAGTTTACTAATTTTTTCTTAAACAAAAAGGTCACAAGATAAACAAGTGGGATATTCAGAATACTCACACCAGGCCAAGCTTAGGAAGGGTAGTTTTTCTTTTGAGCATATTGAGGGGGGAGGAGAAGAGTGAGGGGGAAGAGTGAGAG
>CABFWO010000387.1:260451-342757 GCA_902155825.1 Timema genevievae | reverse complement strand
CATTTTTCAATTTTCAGAATATGATATCTAGGTGGAGTAATCCCCACTAATAAGCATAAATAATAGCTCTGGCTATTAATTTTTAACCAATAGTGCCAGTGACCACAATGAATATGATTGCTGGCCGCGCAGCTTGACGCATGCGCAGTAGCGTGAACGAGATTGAGCTGAGGGCCTGAGTTCTTGTCTCGCACGATATTCCTGTGAAAGAGTGGCTGACATTTGCGATACGTGTGTACGTTACATTGATCTAACATCCATCTGGCAAGTGATAAGACAAGTTTGCGGCCTCACTAACGGGTTTATACGATGCTGCCATCGATGAGGGTTGAAGTCTATTACTCTTTATAAACACAATGCCACCCATGGTACCATTTAAACCGTTTTCAAAGAAAGGAGGCCCGTGAAAAGAAACCGGGCGGACTAATACCGGGTTTGGACCCAATCACCGTCAAATTACCGCGGCATTCCCGCCACAATGGTCGTGCTTTTAATGCTCGTCAAGGCCACATCACTCCAATCACAGCAGCAAACGGAAAATGGCGTGCGGAAGTGCTTTATATCGGCGGTATATAACGTGTACTTTCTAAACACCTAAGGTATATAAACACACGACTTTAAAACTAAATTGACCTACATTATATCTGTGAGTTCATGGACTAAACGTCAGGATGATCTATTGAGGTTTGGCGGTGACAGAGAGGCTGGAGTTTGAATCCCAGCCAGATGCAATGAGTTTTCCCCCCACCTAAATGTTTTCACAATCTTCTTCCACGCAAGTTCGGGTGCATTTACTTATATTCTTTCTTTATAATGATTACCCCATTAACGTAATTAGATTGCGCTTAAAAACAACTCGCTCTGAGAACTCACAACTAGAGCGAATACCGTAGTTAGTTAACTAATTGTTTATCAGATCAAACCTACAAAAAAAAGATAAATAATCAAACATTGTAAATAATCAAACAAAGTTCTAATGAACTAGTGATCAGCCAAACTATAGTAGAATAAAATAAAATGGAACTTAAAAAAAACTTTTTGTTGTCAACATTTATAATTTATTATTTTATAAGCCTATATTATTAGCATAATATTTTGTAAGTCTTGATACAATCAAATTCTATCAAAAGTGATCACATGACTTGTTTGAATATTTTAAAATTGTTTTAGTAGTCTAATTTTATAAGTTTCAAAAAAAGTGGACCTTCGTATTTGTGTTTGAGTGGATCGGCTTAGAGTAGCTCCTTTAGCCAACACGTTGTTCTTTTAATGGCTGTGTCTACAGCAGCAAAATTAAGTTATAAGATGACACGGCACCCATACTCCAAGTCGTTAGCATTTACGACTTGTCAGGAATCGAGCCTGATACCCTTACATCAGAAAATACACCAAAATAATTTTAGATTTATCACAATATTTATTTTTGAGGAAAATGTTTAAAGGTAAAATAGTTTTTAAAAAACTCGCTACATCCAACTCCCAAAAAGCCTATTTTAGAACAAAATCAGTGGTTGTATAAAAGGTGATGATCTAATCATTAGATTTTTAGTAAATTTAATTTTTCTACAAATTTTTGGCGGTGTAAACCATATTTGAAATGTTACTATAGCCTAAATTCTAAAAGAACAAGTCCAAAACAAAGGAGGTAAAAAGGAAAGCCACCCCATCCCGGTATCAAAGCTCTTCTATAGAGTTTATCAAGCACACACGTTACAAAATTTGAACTTTACCCGAGTTCAAAAATAACTAGATTTAATTTCATACATTCATAAGCCTGAGTACGGGTTAAACAGATTTCAATTTGATAAGTAATGCAAATTTGGAATGTAAGTAATTGTTGTCAATGTTGGTCATTCTTAGATTTTATTAGATATAACTCTTATTAAGGTGGGAGGATATGGAAAGCTAGTTGAGGGCAGTATGTTTCCAATTTTTATATAAGAAAATTATTTGTTTATGAAAAATCAAATATTTATTTAGTAGAAACATAGGGTTTGATTTTCCTCATATGGTGATATCAACAGTTGTCGAATATATGTCATGGATGTCCTGGAATTTAATGAACATATTTTCTTCATTTAAAAAGTTTGTCATCTAATGCCGCTATGCTCATGACAGATATTCAACAACTGTTGATATCACCGTGTGAAGAAAAAGAAATTCTATGTTTGTACTAAAGCAAAAGTTGATTTAATATGACACAAAAAAAAAAGTGTTGCTCTAAGAATTGCAAAAACATTTATCTTTTACCGCATCCCCCAAACTCCCACCTCAAATTTTCTTCCTATGTCAATCCGACTACCTGTATTGCCAAAATTAAATGTTTCCTCTTTAAGCTTGCATCTGTCAATTGGAATATGTAGGACCTTTATTTTAATGAAAAAACTTAGTAGTGTTGCGTGCCCATTTAAATGCATCTTGACAAAGTGTGTAAGATGTGAAAAGTATGTGCCACGCCCCCTTGGGTTGAACGCACTTGGCAAATAGGAGAGCGAGAAAGAGAATGAAGGCAAACTAAAAGGAGAGGATTGAGGTGTAACAGAGGATAGCCAAACAAAAGCAAATTACTCCTCGGAGCCATAAAAAAACTCGGTGTCTGGGTTACATGACGGAAGTACTACTCAACCAAGTATTCTCCTTCCAGACTCCTATCAAAACCAGGGTTTCGTTGTTATTGTCGATTCGTGGGTTCAAGAAACTTTTCTGGCAGTTTGAAAAGTGGTGTGCTCCTATGTCGATATTCTAATACCATTCAAAAAATAAATAAAAATTAAATAACTGATTCACTACATAACATTATTAAAAAACAAATTCAAAATCTCAACAAAAGTAATCTATAAGAAATAATATCCCAGCCTATGAAATAAATTACGCCTTGATATGTTCACAGTTGCTCACACTTTTGACATAGGAAGGTTGGCTATATACAATACAATCATTGTTTTCATTGCCGCACTTAAAAAAGTACGACACCTATCACTATCTTGGGCTAGTTTTATCCAGTCCACCTCATTACACCCTATCTCTATATTGAGCTAGTTCTACCCAGTTCACCTCATTACACTCAAACCCTATATTGAGCTAGTTCTATCCAATCCACCCCATTATAGCCTATCCCTATAATGAGCTAGTTCTATCCAGTCCACCCCATTATAGCCTATCCCTATATTGAGCTAGTTCTATCCAGTCCACCCCATTTATAGCCTATCCCTATCTTGAGATAGTTCTATCCAGTCCACCCCATTATAGCCTATCCCTATCTTGAGATAGTTCTATCCAGTCCATCCATTTATAGCCTATCCCTTAGATAGTTCTATCCAGTCCACCTCATTATAGCCTATCAAAATCGTGAGCTAGTTCTATCCAGTCCACCTCATTACACCGGGCCGTTTTACGAGCTTTTAAGTACATGTAAGCAACAACCAGGCCCTCATCAGACGACGACATTCTCGCGTCTGATAGAAAATACGTTTCTTGTGTGTGCGTAGAAACGGGGCAACTTATAGGGCCGGTTTCAGGTAGGTGACGTCTTGTATTTAGTATAGCGCCGCACTTGAGGTGTACTAAATCTGACTATGAAACCGGCCCATAGTAAGTGATCAGTTGACCGCGTTGTATCGCGTCACGTTGGTTTTCTCGGTGGACAAGGGTGTAAGTCTTCCCATTGTGTTTGTCAGTCAAAATCCTGAACACGGTTCTAGATTCTTCCATTCACACTGCACGTCCTTCCTACTGTAATCAACGTGATTTGACTATCCAAACAATGCCTTGTTATTAGTACAGGGTATGTAACTCATACTTTTGTAGCGTTCTTCACACTCCAGTGCCTTTATCCCTTTTAGGGAACAAATCTTCCTAAGCACCCTCTTTTCGAACACTCTAAATTTGTTTTTGTCATGTAAGGCAAGAAACAACTTTCCACGCCCATATAGAACCGGTAAAACAATATTGTTTTGAATATTCTGAGTGTTACATTCTTTGACAGCAGGCGAGAAGTTAACAATTTACTGGTCGAGTAATAGCATGCGATTCTCGATTTTCCTAATTTCCACTCTAATATCGTTATTGTTAGTTAAAATTGTTCCTTCATATTTAAACTCATTAAGGTGGAGATGTAATGTTTGTGCAGTTTTTATTGAAAAAATTGTTTTTAGCCAAAATAAATATTGCTCCACTAGAAAAAGGGTTTAATTTTCTTCACATGGTTATAATAAGTTCGTGAATATCTATCAAGGGTACATCATATGATATTTTAACAATAATCACTGAAACAGTTTTATTTTATTAAATTATTATTTTTTATTTGTTTATAATTAACATTTATTTTATTAACTATCTATAAAAAATATTTATATTATATTTAAAAATATATTTATATAATATATGTAAGATATTAAATGTGTGTATAGTATAAAATATAATCTATATATAAAGTGGTAAAGTTTCTAACGTGAACGCTCGGGGTGTACATAAAATTGCCAGTGGACACTTAAATGTAAACTATTTAACAGCTCCTGTGGACAAAGGCATCAGTTTAGAACCGTGCCGGGGCTTGAATCTCGAACGAGTGTGCTAAAAAAGCGCTATTTCCACGAAAATGCGGGTACACCTTATCTCCCTACCTCATTAGTGTGAATATTGAAAATAGGACCGGAAAGGATATGCAAGGAAAATAAACACCGGGTTGGCAGCACTTCACGCAGTCGCAGGTTGAGCCGGAAGACTACCACGGACTGTACTAAAGTTGGTTTTAATCCTGCAGGTGCAGATATTCTTAGTAACTGATTTAAACTTAAAAGGCGCAAATCCTTTGTTTTTTAACAACAGGGCCTCAAGCTACAGTTTTATTTTTTATAGAAAAGCCGTTATTTGAAAACTAGAGATTCATGTTGTAGATAAAAATATTACAAATTGTATTGTGTATATATATAGGTATATTAGCACAGAGTCTTACTATCCGTTCGGATTATACGCCTATGTACTAATTACACTAATGGTTTAGGGATTAGGAAGGTTTAAATGAAAGTGCACCCACATTTGCGTGGAAGGATAGTGTAAACCCATTTAGGGAAAACCACCCTCAGTGCACCCGACCGGGATCAAACCCCGATCTCTCCATCTTCGGCAGTCTAGTCCAACATGAGAGTAGCGCGTTAGACCACGTGGCCACCGAAGTGGGTTATTTATATTCTTGGTCCGGTTGATATTAATAATGTAAAGAAAAATGATACAATATACATAAGGAAGTATTATTGGAAGATTTTGAACTTTTTAATTAATCAATAAAATATATTTATTCAATGCCAAATGTTGGTGGTCCTATGAAAACCAGGGTTTATGTCCATGTGTCGTAATGACGGTAATCCCTTCAAGGACTGAAGCTGCGAATATAATTCTTCACCCCGCCACAATGGCGCCTGTGGAAACGAGGGGGATAAATTAATACTAGTGACCTTGGCCTGTGAGGAGGATTAAGGACTGAGGGCAAGAAAGAACTAGTTCCAGACACTTTAAAGGTGTCCAAGCGAGTTTTCAGGTGTTTGTTTGCTAGGAAAACGTTTGTAATCTCTTGGTTAGCAAGCTTTTGCTCTAAAATAAACATTGTTAGGGAAATTTATTAATATTTGCAGCTTTAACCTATCTATTGAGGTTTTACTATAGCACTATTGTAATAGGAAGAGCCTGTTAAAAATACATCTTTTTGCTGTCAGCGTGATGGCATTATTTATTTATTTTAAAAGTATCGATAATATCTATCAAAAGTGTCAACTGCACATCACATAACTTGACGTATGAATACGCAAAAGTAGATATCTTCTGTCAGAAAAGCCGCTTCCTATGAAAATTGAACTGTAATAAATTATAACATCAATGGTTGATATTAGAACAAAAGTCGTATCCCAGGTAAGGTAACCCCACCACATTTGGATTAAGGTGGGGATGTAGAGAACAAAAATAAGGTAGGTGTTTTTGCAGTTTTTTTAACTTTTTTTTGTCAAAATAAATTAAATATTGTTCCAGTAGAAACATAGAGTTTAATTTTCTTCACACGGTGATATCAACAGTTGTTGAATACCTGTCATGAGCATAGAGCCTTTAGAGGACAAACTTTTTAAATTAAGAGAAAAAGTTGTCATTAAATTCTAGAATACCCTTGAAATATATATTTTTTTAAATGTTGATATCACCATGTGAGGAATATTAAACTCTTATGTTTCCGTTCAAGCAATATTTGATTTATTTTGACCAAAAAATGTTTTAATATAAAAAAAATGCAAAAACACTGACCTTTTCTCGCGTCCCTTACATCGGTAAATCCCCACCTTAATAGGGTCCCTACACGATCAGTCTGACTGTCAGTATTAATTATTACTTTATTAATACTGACTGAGGTCGCATTACTGAAGCACTAAGACGCGTTGCACACGTTTAGAAATATCCCACGATATTTAATGTTGTTTATTATTTTTAAATCTGGTCCGCGCCGAAATGTAAGCGTAAAGTACACCCCAATTTTCTTACGAATGAACAAATATGACAGCTAAAAATACTCTACATGTATATTTTCTTTTGTTTGATATTATTAACATCTACAAAATATTAAAATGCCATCATCATTCACAACAAAATATTTGGTAGTATTTTCAAAAGGTTCTACAAGTCTTCATTGTAGAAAAATCAAGGAATATCAACATGTCACTCTAGCAATTGAAAAAAAACTACATTTAAACCTTGTATATGTTTAAAAAAAATATAAAATGTCAAATAAGTTGATTTTCAACGCCGTTTAGCAAGACATATTGTGGTTCTGAAACTAAGGAGTTACACCATAAATGTTAATAATAAATAATTCTTTAAATGGTTTTTAATCTTCAAAACCACCAATAGTATAAGAAATACCACAAATACCTTTAAGTAGGTGGCGCCCTTGAAAATGCGCACGTAGATTCTGGAACCCAGAGAAACCAAGGTCCTTGTGACCTCCTTCACATATATACATACACACAAACACACACAGTACGAGTGTCAAGTTCAATGAACCCTCAGCAAAGAGACGCCACAGAAGTCACCTGGCATTACCTCTGGAAAACTGGCGCGACGCACACATTTCTTTGGAGAGTTGTTTTAAAGTTGTATTGCCAGCCAGTCATTAGCAGTTGAATATAGCTTAATTTTAGAATAAACGCGGCAACCAAATCCAAGGACAAAAAAGTTATCAGCTATATATTTGGTTGACTCGTAGGGAATTAAATTTAAAATAATTTAGATCAGCTTAGCTCTTAAAAAGTAACTTTATTCTAGGACACAACACAACCGGCAATTCAGTATACGGAAACGCTACCAACTTAGCTACGGTCTCATACGGGAGTAAACAGGAGTAAAAGCCCGGCACTGGTGGCTGATAAGATGTCGAACATTAACATTGGGTTAAAAATTAATATATATGGTCGAGATTCATACGTCCGACAATCCCCCATTTGACCTGAGCTGCTTGTTATTTTAATACCGAGAGATTGGTTGACTTCCGAAACTAAACTATGAATACGGCCCTTAGACTCACATTGCAATGGACGTCGTTGACGAGGAAGCTGGAAGATCGGATATCAGCTGGATACACTGAAGGATATTCCCCTCCTATATCCAATCTTGTGCGTGTGCACTTTCTCAAAATTACCCTCTGCATTCCCATCTTTTAGATAACGTCAATAGCACGTAAGTGGGTTTTTTCTAGCCTGGTCGAACAACCCGTCATGCCTATACGCATAAATGAAGAAAGTATAGTTTTAGAATAAGTGTACCCGCATGTGCGTGGAAGGTAAAGTAAGAGAATCGAACCTTGACCTTCCCGTAGCCGGAAAACTCGAAATGATGAGCTTGGCATCCATTCCGCATATGCCCACCGATACGGGTAAGAGGTGTGTCATGTCAGCACGGCGCAGATTTTGCTTGAGACGAGATAAGGAAGGAGTCCCCCAAAAAAACGCACCCTCCTTTGGCATGAAGGTGAAACTTCAAAGAGGTGATGCGGAGTGAACAAAGAAGACAACAATGGAGCAATGCTCTACCCACACAAAGACCTTGTAACAAAGAGCGGATGTAGCGGCTCGGGAAGAAGAAATAGCCGTCATTCCTGGGAACATGTCAAACAATACAAAATAGAACTGGTACTGTATTCTTAATTTTAAAAAATTGCAACTCATGACACTTTCACGAGTATTTCCTTTTAGTAAAAATGTCTTCAAGAAGTTTATGAACCCATCTCAGGTTCGATTAAACGGGATCCAAAATTACGCTCTAAGCTGAAGACATATCAAAGTGCGCGTTTTTTGGATTCAATTAACGACTACGAGATTAAAATCACTCCAAAAGTTTTTTCATTTTGAAATATTGACTTTTGTTGTATTTTTAAAAAAAGGGTAACTTAAAACGGTTCCACTGGTTTCAATTAAACTAATTACTAAAGTAGAATACAGAAAACCACGAAGCAAAGTTTCAGGGACGGCCCGAGGTAAATTTTGTGCCCGGGCGGGATTGCTTTTTGGCATCCCCTATGTAACCGATGGATAATATAGTCAATTCGCCATAGGAGTGGTTTATAACTGACAGCTAGTAAAAGCTACCAGATCTACTCTCATGACTGTATCCATTCGACAAACCAAATGATATGCAAGACCATTGATTTGTTGTAACTTTTGGCAGTCAAAACGTTGACAAAGATAATTTATCTTTAATTTTGTTTTTCTTTTGACCGTTCCTGAAAGCTTCTGCTAGCTGTCAGCTATCACATTTACTATGGCGATTGTACTCTGGAAAAATATGAAAATAATTCCCAAACCTAACATTATTTTGTAGTCAATGCTATCTTCCATTTTTTATTATAAGTTTAACAAAAACTTAGTATAAACGGTTTACGTTATACATTAATTGCAAAAACAAACCGTTTTAAGGTGGCATTTTTCAAGATGGCAAATGTAACATAACCTTTTGAGAATGACACTAAATTCTAAGTTACTCCTCATAATATTATACTAATATATAAAATTTCATGTTAGTATAAAAAAGTGAAAGATTGTAACTCCACTATTAGGGGTCGTCCATAAACCACGAATGTGGACGGATTTTGTCCATCTACTGACCCCCTCAAGGTCTTTTAGTTGGATAACAGCTGTCAGTCGAAGAGGCCTTAATTTATAAGTACAGTGTCAGAAAAAAAAGTTTAAGACCACCCTTACAATACTAAAAATACTAAGATTTTTGGGGTAATAAAATTACTGTAACTCAAACGGTTCAGAAGTTAAGAATTTTNGAAGTCACGAATTTTTTCAATATTAAGGCGCACATCCAAAAACAACCAAAAAATGGACATTTAAAAAAATACATAGTTAAAAAATGGGTGGACATAGAACTATGGTTTTTGGTCTCCAAAGAGATTTGACACAAAGCTTGAAAATTAAAAAGCTTTTTTTTTGCCAAAATTACTTTAACTTTTAAGTGGCCTAATTTTTTTTCAATCAAGAGAAAAAATTATGACAAGATTTTTATTAGCTACATTTAGAATTACTTCTTTTAACTTAGTCCTAGCATTATGTTATTTCTTATTTCTATGGAAGTGGGTTGGCACACCTGTTTTATCATTTCCCTCCAATCAGCTGATTTTAATGTGATTGTATGCATTTTGTGTTTGTGAGTAAAGCTGGGGAAAAAATCCGTATCAGACCAAATTAAGTGGCAAATCATTGGTTTAATAAAGTTTGGAAAGTCAAAAAGACAAATTGTTGATATTGTTGGAGTGTCTAAAACACGTATGCAACAAACAATCAAGTGATATAATGAGTTTGGAACCATCATTAACCGGCCTAGGGCAGGCTGTTCGAGGAAAACATCTCTAAGACAAGACCGTAGGCTGCTTCAGCTTTGTAAAAAAGATAGAAATGCTAGCTGCGGTGATCTTCTCAGGGAACTGAAGTCTTCCTGTGATAATATTAACATAACTGAGCGAACTGTGTACAACCGTTTAAATGAAGCAGGCCTAGGTTCCTATTTTGCAATCTGCAAACCTCTGTTAAATGAGAAACACAAAAAAGACTCCAGTTTTGCAAGGAACATTTAGGGTGGCTTAAAGAAGCTTGGGAGAAAGTAATTTTTTCAGATGAGTGCCTTGAAATATTTCCTCGACGTGAGGTTAGGGTTCGCAGGACAAGAACAGAAAAATTTCTGCCGGCCTGTGCAATCCCTGCAGTCCAACAAGGTGGCAATGCAATCATGATGTGGGGTTGCATCCCTGCTGAGGGGCCTGGAGACTCTAAGGTTTTGAATGGTGTTATGAACCGTGACAAATATTGTGAAACTATGCAGGAAACTATGATTCCTTCAGCACATAGGCTCCTTGAGGTATCTACCAGTAGGACAACGCCCCATGACACTGATCCAAGTCAACAAGGATATTGAACTGCTTCCCTGACCACCATGTAGTCCAGACCTCAACCCAAATTAAAATCTATGGGACACCATGGCATATCGACTGGCAAAGCAGAAGCCCAAAAACGGAGCAGAATTGAGACTGGCAGTCCAAAGCCTATGGCAAAAAGTGACATGTGAATAATGTAGTAAGTTGATCCACTCCATGCCTGACAGGATCAAAGCATGCTACAAGGATAGGGGGGTCCTATTGATTACTAAACATTATAATGTAAGCCAAACTTTTTTTTTTGTAATATTCTGAGTAAATAAAATTATAGAAATGTAGAAAAATTGTGTTTTTAATGGGTGGTCTTAAACTTTTTTCCGGCACTGTATAGTTGAGTTTGAGTATAATTTAAATGCCTACTGCACATTCTCTTATATAGGCCGTGAATAATCATTTGTGTTTGTACAAAAACAAATTTAATTTCTTCAAAAAGAGGAGACTTGTTCATTGCTTGCATATAAAAAGCGATATCCAGAAAAAACAGTGTAAGAGTCTCAAAAAGATGTTATAGTGAAATGGAAAGAAGCAAAAGTACAGAATTCATCTCAAGGCCAAGTTTGAGGAGTCCATCAATAGTGTTATTTCTTCATACCAGCAACATGTTATGAAAAGTAAAGCTTCAAATATCATTAATTATTCACAAAAGGTAGGTGTATTTAAGCCTATACCTTTACCCTTCTGATAAATCTAATGTGTATGTATATAAATGCAACTATTATACACCCGCTATGGTGGCTGCATTGTCTAAATAGTCATCTCAGTAGACTAGACGGCCAATGTTGGGAAGATGGGGTTCGAATACCAGTCAGGACTACTGAGGGTTTCTTTTCCTACATGGTTTCCCCCATTCACCCTCTAGGCAAATACTGGTAAATTTTTTAAAAAATTCTACCTTTTTAGTATACATTTTGCAGGGTGGTATAGTCAAATTGTAGTTATTCTCATTATTTTATTTATCTAATGGAGTAGAAATGAGGAAGGTAGAATTATAGCGGTAATCTACCCTCATTAACGTGGAGAGATATTATAAAACCATTTAGGAAAAGCCACTCTGAGTATACTCGACAGGTATTTGAACCCTGATCTCTGCTTCATTGGCCATCTAGTCATTTTCAAGAGTGAAGCCAGGATCCAGGATTGATGTTGGAATGAAACATGAGTCAAGGTATTAATAAGTTAACTAAAGCAAAGTTGTAGATTAATCCAATAATAATTTAGAAAAGTTGTATACCTAGAGTTATTTAAATAGCTCTCTATATGATGATAACATGACTATCATAAAAAGTGCACAATATTAAGAAAGATGTCTTCCCCCAGCATCAAGCATCTGATGTGGGCACTTTAACATCATCAAAGGGCCATCCTAGTCAGCACATATTAGTGCTGCGGCGGCTTGCTCTTACTGAGATCGCAAACCTGACATCCATAACATAAATATGGCAGAGGTTTTCCTCATGAACCTGAAGAATTTTAACTCAACGTCTTTATGTCTGTACTTGTCTGTCTTATCTCTTTGTATGTGTAGCTACCCATAAATAATAATACTATCTGAAATCATTTATGTTCAGGATTTAAAATGGATTTTAAGAAGTATTAATTCTGAATCCCTCCTTTGGTATAAAAAAAATTCCCTATGAAATAATGGCATTCATTCTTGGTGAGAAAAGTTACGTAACATGGGGGTGGGGTGGGGGGAAGTCTAAATGTCTACATGGTGTTACATGGGGGGAGGGGGGGCTAAAATGGTAGAAAAAAAGCGTTACGTGGTTTATGAACGACCCCTATACGCCTATGTTATGTTAAGTTTGGAGTGGTTAGGGTTGAGGATTATTTCCATATCACGCCCAGGCTACATTAGGCTAGGTTTAGCTCTATTTGGCGCCCCAGGCAGCCATCCGGTTTGCATGGACCTTAAGCCGCTCCTGGAAAGTTTGGTCTGAACTGAGTTATCCAAGGGGCGAAACGTGTTTTAAATATTTTCCTCTTTTGAGTCAAGCCCGCCACAAGCGAGCTATTGGTAGCATGCATGATACCGGGCCCGGGACTTCCAGAGGCTCGGGCCCAGATAAACTTTGTTTTAATTGTTGATTAAATAAATTAAGAATGATAAGCAATAAAATGTCCATCCATTCTAAGGAACAACGCACGCCCAGCCAACAAGGCAAAGTTCCCTCTGACCAACGTACAAATTTAAGTCCAACAGTGGTAACAAAATAGGAAAAGGGAAAGGGGGGGGGGGGTTCTCTCCTTGGGAACTAATGTGTGTCCTGATTGGAATAAACTTGCCCCTCTCTAGATTTATTTCATTCGCCTTTGATATTATTGAATAGTAAGCTGAAAAATAGTCTTATGTCAAACTTCAAAGAGATTCTAGAGGCATTCCGTTTTCAAAACTTTGCCAAATAGCGTCTATAGTCTAGAGGCATCCAATTTTGAAAAGTTTGCTGGGTGTAGACAATTCTAAATAGCTTCTATAGACATAATTTGCTAGACATTTCTAGATGAGAACCACTTCAAATAGCTTCTAGAAGCATCCAATCACTAAAATCTCCAGGGGAAGACAATTCCAAATAACAACCGAGCACATCCAATTTTCCAAAATTTGTTGGAAGAGCCCATTCTTAAATACTTTCTGGATACATCAAATTTTAAAAAAAAATCAAGGTGGCGACCCCTCCAAAGAGCTTCTAGAAGTGTCGAGTTTTCAAAATTTTACTGGGAGAAGACCACTATAAATAACTTATAGTAGAGGACTTTTAGAGTTTGATCCGGACAAAATTAATAACAAAACTAAACCTATTGCAATGTATTCAGTATGTGTCCCCTCACATTCTCTGATAATTCCCAAGTTTTTCCATTCCGGGAAAATCCGCCATCTTGGAAAACCCTCGCTAATGTAAGGTTTCACTTAAAATTAAATATCTCAAGTACTTACTATTAGTCATACTATTATTATTATTACTATTACTATAATATATAGGCTCATTGACACAGGGAGGTCATTAGGGCCTTGAAACAAAAAACATAGTGAAATCCCCAAAGGGGAGAGACATAATAATTCATCTGCATATGCAGGTAAATAACCAATATAAAAGAACAATATGTGATATCTATATATGTATAGAAAAGAATAGATCTCACTATGATATAATACCCATTTGAGACACTTATAGGAATGCTCAAATGGGCTCTTAGTACAAATTGAGTGATACACGCGCTAAAAAACCACAGGTGTATACACTATATTAAAGGTGCAGAACAAATGTGTTAAAATATAACACATTAAAATAAAATATATTATTAGCACCGCATCTTACTACCCATTCGGGTTATACGCACTTACGCTAATGTGTAATGGTAGGGTGATTGTGAGATGAAATGGAGGACCTACAGTTTAATGTGGGATCCGAACCACGGTGGAGGCCTGGCATTCCACACATTCACAAGTTGTGATTAATACACGTCTTGTCAGAAGTGAAGGAAGGGTTTGGTAATCAGATAAATTTATGCCAGGACCGAGGATTGAACCCCGTACCCCCAGCACAGAGGTCTGACACCTTACCCCTAGACCACCAGGTCACCTGTATAAAAATAGTTGTTTTGAATTGAATGACTAGCTTTATTTAAGTTTAAAGTAGGCCTAATTGTGGCAGCATAAACTAAATCGGTTCAGTGTCCCAGTCCATCCCAGTCTTGTAACAAAGCAGTGAACTTGTAAGATAAACCTCCACAAGGGTAAAGCAAACTCCAAGAAACAGATGTGAGGTTCCTCGATTTGCCAGCTTGTGTCTAGTTACATTACTAAGAAGTTTGTGTGTTATCACTAACAAATCAAGAGTATTTTGTCGCTGGGGTATTTAACATGTGATTTATAAACACATACCTATCAGCAATATTAACAAACTAACTTTAAATTGTCAGCTCTGCCCCGTTAAAACACACACTGAATCAAACCAGGGCCAATTTGACTCGTGAAAGTGTAAAATAGTCAAAATGAATAAGTAACAAAGAAACACTGTGTAGTTAAAGTAACTTACACTATCTTATAGTTACTTAATCCAAATGGACACTATCTATTTAAAATATCTAACAGCTGAAATCACACCTTTGAGCAAAATATTAATTATATGGCCAACATCAGTGGTCTTGGGGTAAAGTGCTCGCCTCAGAAACCGATGTTCATGGGTTCAATTCAAACCCAGTCGGGGTTAAAAGATTTTTCTTGAGCAAAAAAATCTGAAACAAAACTTCCTTTCAGAAGGAAAGTAAAGTGGTCGGTTCCATGTTGTTTGTGGGATGTAAATGAACCCTGGAAGGTATGTTCCTTTTCTGGCTAAATTGGTGGACCTTTTGCTGTCGCTCATAGAAATTCTTTTGTGCTGATATAATCAGTTCATAAAGTGCATTTTAAATATACCAAATAAATAATTAATTATATGAAAAGTGATATAACATCTTTTAGAACACTCGGATAGTTGTCATTTAATAGTCGACCAATTACACTCAAAGTGAATTCTAGTATATATGTTATCTTTGCTTCAGAAGATGAACAAAAACCTGAGAATTCTTAAGGGGAAAACAATATCTTCACCAAAATGAAAGTAGATATAGCTTGAGAAGCACTTCTTGACTAGCCAGCCTACTCTTGTTAGACAGAAGGATGTGTGGCTGGGAAATATTCCCAAGGTAGCAACTGAACAATGACGTATGAAGGAATAATGTGTGATTCAGCGACCATGGAAATCTGACTTTTTTTTTCAGTTTAAAGTTGTTTTGAAAATGTAAAACATATTATGATGTAATCTAACCAGGTTTTCATTTTGTAAATCTTGTATATTGTTACTATACATGAAGACTTATTCAGCTAGAGTGGGCAGCTGAGAAAGTTAAATTTTATTAAAGTGGTACGGTACATGACTCAGTAAAACTTAATGACATGTGGCCCAAATCTGTGGCCACAAGTTCTAGACTTGATTATTGGTGATGGGAAGGTCGGAGTTTGAATCCTCGTCGGGTGTAGCGAGTTTCTCTCTATTACTTTATGAAAATGCAATAGCATTTTCTTAGGTTTTTAACTTATTCATCCTGAGCCTATCAGTGTCAGAGGGTTGCCTGGACTGCTAGCAAGAACCAATGCTCCAAAATATAAAATATTTAATAAGCAGCATAAAACAAGTATGTCTACCTTGCTGCTAAATGTGTTGAAAGAATATGAAAAATAAACCCGATTGCAAAATGATGACTATGTATTTGCACAATTATCAGGAACATTTGTGGTGTTTGGTTGAGAAAATGAAGATGTAGGCCTATTATTTTATGTGAGCCCTATTTCATTAAAATATTTTTACTACAGCTGCAACAAGTATTTTTGAAACATAACTTGGTAAATAAGTATGATTATAATTTTAACCTAAAAGGTGAACTTTAAATATTGGTACTGGTAGTTCTTGTTTTGATGTTTTGTTTTGGTCACCGCGCCTCACTACTCATCTGGGTTATACATATATTATGTATCAATTACCGCAAATTTATGGTCTCAAGGACAGGAAAGGTTGACTTTAGAAGAAGTGTACTTGAATTTGTGTTAAAGAATAGTAGAAAACCTTTTTAAAAAATCACCCTCAGAGAATCCAAAACCGGTTTTCAAACCTCAACTCCCTGTCATCAGCAGTAGTGTATGATGCAAATATATCATCATAGACCATTAGACCAGTGAAGCAGGTTAACTAAGCAATCCACATAGTCCTTATGTCTGAATGTGCTCAAACAGAGGCCAAATGAATCTTTTCAAGAAAGTTCTGAAAATGGTGGTTGCCTATTTATTTTATCAACTAACACAAATATAAACACAGGATTATGTAGTAACCCACTACACTTTCCCATTGATATTTTTTCAATTGATGGGTAGAGTTGTTTGGGAGATTAGCAAGCCCACCCATTTCACTGTTTTTAAGATAACCAAGACAAGTTTAAGCTTATACGTAAACATTAGGTGTTAAGTTAGTATGGGTTAGGCTAGGCCTATGTTATAAAAAGCAATGTTTAAAAAACAAAGTTTCTGTTTCTTTCAGTTTGATTTTAATCTTACTTTGGTTATAGGTCATTAGAGCCTACACTAATATATATATATATATATATATTTATGACACATAGGCTATTAGGCTTATAAGACTTGACCATCAGATAGCCCATAAACTTCAAAAATATAAATAAATTCAATAAATGTTGGTTAAAAAAAATACTATCATTTGATGCAGGAAATTGTGGATTAACACCAAAAAAGATTTCAGTGAAAAATACCAAATTTGTTGGTCTGTTTTTTAAAATTAGGTTTATGAAAGTAACTAAGCAATTCTTGCAATGTCAATTTTAAATAAATGAATAATTTTACGTTTGTGGGCATTTTGGAACTTATTTTCAGCAGGTAACTTAGGGATATTCATTAAATCATCCACCTGTGCTTAACCTGTTCCAAATCATAGTACCTATTAAGGAATATTATTGTTGCCTCTTGAAAAAATTTAAGAAAACTCACGTGATTCTCATATAGGCCTAAACGTTTATAAAGAACATAAATATTTAAAAGAATGTTCCAACATGGCACCAAAAGTATTTTAATACACATGTAAACATGATTATTATTATTATTATTATTAACTACTGTGCCCCAAACAAACAAAACCTAACCTTACAAGAGTCAACAACATATTTTTCATTAAATTCTGAGATTCTTAAAATAATATGTTGCACTATATTCATAACACACTATTTTGATGCATGGTCCTATTGAGTCCTATTCTATTAGGTTATCTTATTCTTGTCTTTCTCATAAAATAGGCTATAGTAAATACAATAGTGCATTGAAATTTTTTTTGTCACAAATTAAAGGTTAGGCTAAGCTTGGTTAGGATAGTTTTAGCTATAAATATTACATATAAATATTGTGTGCCAAAAAAATTTTACATGTCAAAATCTCTATCGCAATTGAGATAAGTTTTTCCAGTTTTTATTGAAATGTGTGCGAGTCTACTTCAAGTAGTTACATTAGAAGATATACATATTGTTTTTAATCAAAATAATAATTGCAATTTGGCCTATTGGTTCCATTTCAGGTTTGTTAAACTTAAAAAACCTGTTGTACTTTTGAACTGATTAATGTGTATTAATAAATATGTTACATCGCCATCAATTTTTTAAAATTTAGCCTAAGCCTATATAGGTTAGGATTTCTCAATATTAATTTTGTTATCAATGGAATAGGCCTAAATTATATAGGCTCTATTGATTTTGCTATCAATCGAAATTTTCTTTTGTTGCAGTGTGTGTAGATGATCAAAATATTAAATTTCTCATATGACAAAACAAAATAGAAGAATCCCGCTCTCTGAGTGGGTATGTTTAACTTATTTCCTTTAAGACATAGGGCCTATAGCCTATATTTAATAGGCTAGGCCTGGTTATAATAATAACATGTCCATTTTAAGAACTTTCCTGGTAATTCTGGTCACTATACGTTGAAATTATTTAAAAATATGATTCCAACATATTATGTTAATCACAAAATTAACAATATGTATTGAACCACCCAATAAAAGCATAAACATTTGTTTTAGTTCGGTATACATAAAAGAACATTAACAATGAAGAAAACCTGAGCTAGTGAAAAGTTCAGTGGTGTACAGTTTTTAATATAATCGGTTATCTATACAGAAGTAACACACTATGAACAATATGACTATTTTAAGAAGTTAACACATTGTCGTAACTTTAAAACAAACCCATGGCGTTTTTAGCACTTTTGTTAACAAATGCGAATATGTTTTGACTAGAGTTAAGAATGTTTTTCTTTAAAAATCAATGAACTATATAAGCATAACTAATTAATGTCATTCCTACGACTATTAAATAACATAAATATATTTACCTTACAAAACTGACACTATATCCATGAAATTTAAAAAAAATAACACAAACAACTGTCAGCGAATTTCACTGCAATGGGTAGGGCACTATCAACAGACGCACTGACGCAGTCGAAAATAGTTCCACTTCTCCAAATGAGTCGATGACCATTATCCTATGATATTGACATATATTTAGCATACTATGACAATATATTTTTTACGTCTATTCAAACTTAAACAAATCAATTATATAGATGATCGCACCATGGGACACCGAATAAATATTAGCTATAGTGAAAAAATAAATAAATATTATAGAACTATTTCTCTTAAGAGTATTCTATTTATATTCCTACGCATGTACTTTCAAACCTTGTTCATAGGTGTCAGACAGTTGGATTGCTATCATACAGGTTTACCTAATGAGTCAACTTTTTGTCATAGCAGCCATTAAGGTACAAATTAAAGTAATCAAATTTTCCTATCGTTAAATTCACCTAAAATAAAAAATGCCAAGTATAAGAAATGTTGGTTTGCTAATATTTTAATTAAGACTTTAAATTAAGATTACAATTTTAATAATTAATAAGGCTAATTTTCTTTAAGTTTATAGGCTATAAATAATAAATCCGGTATTTAAATATAGGCGTAAATCAAGGATATACTGGGTGTTGCTGAACCTTCCTAAAATTCTAAACGAGTGCTTTTCCAAAATTTTGAAAAAATTCTGTGTGGTCAAAAATCTGGGGGAATAAAATAGTAACAAATACATGCTTTAAATATATTCTAGAAAGTGGGCGAACCCTTTAGCAACAGGAATAATTTCACTATCCCATTATTGTGGGTACCGGTACTCTATTATTGTTTTAATCATTTCTATCAGGTTTTCCCGATAGTTCATCACAGTATGTACAAGTCTTTGTTCCATCGTGTTGGTGCATAACTGGGTAGTATTTTTCAAACAATTTTATCTAAGAATGAAGTTCGCTCACTAGAATGGGGAAAAAAATGCAAGTCCACTTAATGTACTAGAAAAACTCCTTACACTCATTAATTTTATTTCCTGACAGTTACAACAAGGTTGAGGACATGAGCTAGACAAAGAACAAACAATACTCTTGGAAATGTGTCACAAACAAGTTTTTGAGCACCATTTATTTCTCCAGACATTACTGCAGCCCCATCATAGCATTGTGCAACAAGCTTGTCCCCGCATCATACATCTGTCACTACCTGTTTAACATTATTAGCCAACGCAGTGGCAGACCTGTTAGCAGAAACGTCTGTGAAACCAAAAGATCGTTCCATAATGTCACCATCAGAGGACACATATCGGAACATTGTCGATAGCTGTGAAAGTTTTGAGATGTCTGATATTTCATCTAATAAAATAGATACAAATGTTACGTTTTGATATTTTTTATGATTTAATTTAGTAAAACCGTTTTAATTGACTCAGTGAGATCATTTTGTATTCCAGCTTATAACCCAGTGAATACAATGGACGATTTTAAATGCTGAGCTAAAACTGAAACTTAATCCGAAATCAATTTGAAGAGCTCAACATAATCTCCCTTATATTTAGAATTAAATGTGCCCCGTGCTTAAATTTAGCACTGAATTACCACCACAAACTAGTGTGTGTGTCATCGCTCAATGATAGGCCTCCATTTTATCCTAAATATACCTCCTCACAACCATTGATGTTCCACGCACATCCGCCTTGAATCGTTTCTTTTTATTTGCTAGGGTGGGGTCAATCCTGAGGCGCTCGCGGGCAGGGTAGTTAACTGGTGGAAGGTTTGGGTCGCATGCGCTGGATCTTCATCCCCTCTCTCACAGAAATCTTACTTTGAAGGGCTGTACATTAGTTGAATCGAATATTTGGTCACGCCATCACCTCGAGAGTCGTAATAAGTTGAAGCATGAAATCAAAACTAGTTTCATCAGCCGGGTACATGGTGAGTTGAAAGATATTGTTTAAGGTGGTTGTATAGTGGCTTATATAAATATATACTTAGGAACCGTGAGTAAATGTGTCTTTTCTTTTTGTGAGGGGTTAAAAGATTGTAGACCATCACATTATCACCGAATGAAGCAAGAGTAAACTTTTTCGCCGAATTGCGCAACATTTTATTAGCTTGTTAATTCAAACCCTCTTTTGCTTTTTATTTGTTTTTGTTTACATTTTATTTTATAATGCACAACCGACATGTAGCTGTTGCACCATGACCTTCATCTTTAAATATACCTAATGTAAAATTATATGATACTTCCTCAGCTGTCTTAGATTTCCATTGTCCATTTTGTCAAATGGTCTTTGTAGACCATGATAAATTTGAACTCCCCATCTATTTTAAAGTGCATATCAATCAAGTCAACCTGTCCTCTCAAGTTAAGTCTAGACGAAATAATAGGCTTTATAACCAGTCCTTTTTTTGTGCACTATGTTTTACCTGGCTCTGTTTACATATAGAAATGTAGAGAAAAACTACTTCATATGTTATATTTTTGTACTGAGCCTGAAGTTCTTTTAACATACGGATTTTTCCATCATGCCAAGTTTTCTGATGAGTTTCAGATAAAATTTCGTAAATTTCACCATTTTGTATAAAATGCTGAATTTGGATTCACCTGCTTTCAAAGGCGTGATCAATTTTGAGGAGTCTCCCTCTCGCAACACATCATAACGCTTAAACCACTTGTAATCTTGGGGCTGCTTCCAATCTTCGGGCTACTTCCAATCTTGGAGCTGCTTCCCTATTGTTTTATATTTTGCAGCAATAACCTCATCAACAAGACTGAAACACTTTTCTTTGATTATAAAACTACTGTTATTTCCATATTTTCTTACCACAATTTGTTAAACTTCTTGTAAAAAAAATCATGAGTTAAGATTTCATTACTTTCACAATTCATTCTCAATAGTACACAAACATACACAGTACAACCACAGAAACACGCCGTCCCTAAACCATGTGATTTATCTTGCGCAGATAGATGCGCAGTAGACTCTTTCTTTATTTTTAACCTACACTAGCGTAGCCTCGCGATTACTGGTATTTGCAATTTTGGATCATTCAATTAAGGATACACGCCGGTGAAAAACTGTCAGAGAAATTAAATTTCCGACATTCACCAGGGTGTACCAAAGAATCCTGCAAATCGAGGTCAATTAACGGTAATCGTCACGTTTCTGTCTTTAACACACACACACACACACACACACATATATATATATACAGTCGTGGCTCGTGAGTAAATCTCAAAGGAGGGTACTCGCTTGAAAATGGTTAGATAAGGTTGACAACAGCTTACCTTATACCAACGTTATACCATCCTGTAATTAACATACAAATTACACTTAAAAAAAATATGAAAAGTATAAAGTTAATAAAAGTAAATAAAGTTATGAAGGTATAACAACTCACTTGGTTTGAAGTTGAAGACTCTCCATAGTGAGATACACACACACGTAAAAAAAATAGGTTCGCAACACTATCTTGAACACTATACATACAATATAGTTTAAGAATCAATCTATCAGTAAGTTCATCGTTTATTTCTGACTTAAGTTCAAATTGGGAACTGACCTTGCATTGTTTTATATTTCAATCTTTTAATGATAAAGAACCAAAATTCAGTCTATTAATATCAGGAACTTTCATTTTCAATCAAGTAATCGAAAGCCAGTAGCGTCGCACTTTTTACTATACGAATAAACAACTTACATAAGTGTGCATCATCACAGGTTCTCATTTGAACTCAGCCCAAATAACGTGATAGGTGAGCGTTGAGATAAGGACATTGACGTCATGTTGTTATGACAACCACCCTGTGACTCATGCAAAGTTTGGGGCGTAGGGACAGCCAGCTTCAAAGCACATGTTAAAATAGGTACGCTTTTTATCATGCATTGATGTGACTATAGCTTTACTACTTTCCTCAATAAAATGGGAAAATAATGTAACGATTTAAAAATTTATGTCTTACGTCATGTAATGAAAGAAATATAAGAAAATGTGTATGACTATCCTTTTTTTTTTGCTTTAATTTGTAGGGAGGTCGATGCTCCAGAGCCCTCCCTTACGAGCCACCCCTGTGTATATATACATAATAGTAGTGGTAAGGGAAATTGTTTTTATTCTTGTTAGCTCATGATGAAGTCTAAGGGACTTCAGGAGACAGAGAAGAATTTTAATACCTTATATTTGAACAAATTTAAAGTTAAAAAAAGGTTGAAATTGTAGGTTATCTTATGAATTTTAAAAGATTATAGTTAAATACCATCAAAGGAATAAAGGTGAATATTATTTAATATATATTAACAATACCTTCATAAGAGATTTTTAAAAAAAACTCCTTACTAAGGCTCTAACCATATGAATGCTATTGCTACGTTTTGTTTTATTATGTGTATTGTTGACATCTAAAAGAGATGACGTGGATATTACAATCAATTATTTGGAGATAGTCGGGGGGCCTAGTGGTCTAGGGGTAAGGTGTCAGACCTCTGTGTTAGGGATCCGGGGTTCAAATCCCGGCCTCAGCACAGATTTATTTGATTACCAAACCCTTCCTTCACCTCTGGTAAAGTGTGTGCTTTCACGCTTTGTGAATGTGGAAAATGCTAGGCTCCCACCATGGTTCGGAAACTCACGTTAAACTGTAAGTCTCCTCTACTTTCCATCATCATCATTCTCACGTATCATCCTACCATTTAGGGATAGTAGAATTCGCCCTGATAATGTCCCCACCTCAGAAATAAATTCCTCCGTAGGCCAGGAAAGATGAGGTCGAATGGTTAAGCTCTAGAATATTAGCCCCACCCACCACAATTTAGAGCTAGCCAATTATTTCCCTATAAAACTAGTGAGTGATAACTGTGAGGTAGAAGTGTTATATTTATTGATGACCCCGGAAAGTAAAAATATTTAACAACAAAGTATTTTAAAACTAAATAATCTAATTAGAACTGATTAAAGCGGCTGATTCATCACTATTTTTGCTCACCGTAACTTTCTGTTCGTTCATCGTATATTCTTTTATTTTGACTAGGTTAATATATTATATCAGTGAGGAATGCAGATAGTCAGGATGATAGAATGTAGAGGAAATATACTCAAATTAAATTAAAGGTAGTGTAATAGACCATCAAAATACCCAGCCGGAGTTCTTATCTGATTTCATAGTCACCGAAAAACTATACTTAAAGAGCAACGCATCATAACTCATGATGGCATGAACACCGATGTGGGGTTTTCATCATTCAATCCATGGACATAGGAAAGAGGAGGTTTATGGGGTTCAAAAACCCATATCCTCACCAAAATTTCCAAAGTTTTTAATTTTTATGGTAATAGTGTTTAAAAAAAAGTCAGTGTGTGCATCTATTTATTTTAATTTCATTTTGTAATATGATTCGCAAAGAGAAAAGTTCCTTGGAACCCCATGTATTCCTTCTAAAATAATGTAGTTCTGCTATTGATAAAGATTCAAAACACTTAAGTTTTTAACAACGATGGACGTAATGGTTTCCTTAGGATATTTTTCAAAATATTAAAACTGGTTCTTCTACAAGTGTTGTGTCATATTTTCCAAGCAATTCTTAAGAAAAGAAAGTTACCACACTCTTGGAAGTTTGGTCGCAAATAATTTTAGTAAAAAATTCATCTTTCCTTCCCTCTCAAATTAAAAAATTCGGCAAAGGAAGAAGATAGATAAAAATTTCCCTTCCTTCCATCCGAAAAATGTAGGATCTCACTCCCCACTATCACCAATCATTATGTTTCATTGGTATGTATAGTAGTTCGAGTAGACGAAATAATATAATATACCTATTAATCTTCAACATACACTGATGATAAATTTTCTAGGGGCCTGGACTTGGGAGGAGAAGGGAGGTTTCCAAACAATGTTAAAAAATTACGATAAAATAGCTTATAAAATTTAACACAATTTGAGATGGCTAAATGGGGGTAAATCCTCAAAAAACTACACTTTGTAAAAACCAAATGACTATATTATGTTCGACAGACAAATCAATGTTATTTGCCCTAATTAAAAAAAATACTGATATTTTCGTGTCTAAACTATCCCTTTGCAAATTTATTCTGTATATAGTTAACATTTAACATTTGTGAGGTTTGAATTTTGCCGTTAGCATGTAACAAAACGCAACTAAGAAGCACTCTAGTGCTTCACATGTGCACTTGTGTGTTTACTACAGGAGTGTCTAGTTTGATTGTTTAGCATTTTAGTTTGACAAACCTAACCATAACCATTGAATAATCATAGATAATAGTTAATAATTCATCCTAATTCTGTCTAGCCTTGTAAAGTAGTATGAATTAGGAGTCTCAACGCCTCTCCTCCCTCAGAATATTAATCGATGTTTGTTTATTTCTTCACAATATCTAGGCCAGTAGATTATGGGAACCATCTAAAATTCAAAACACCTACTACCTCATTTATGAAATAATTTAAAATTGGTTTAAGGGAGATTTAATGTTTAAAAATAATAATTGTTTATATATCCTGCTATCCCCACTGCCCACCATAGGTAGGAACACCCTTTATAGTAAAAATACATTTCTGGGTTCATCTTAGTATTACAATACTATTTATAATAAAAAGGGAGTAGGTTTCTATTATAGACTGACGTCAAATTAATTCAGTTGATATGAGAGATGACAAAAAAATTAACCAAAGAAATAGAGTTTATTTTTCATTGATCTAGGTGTCTCTGACAATTAGAGTTTTATTAATAAAATACTTTTATTCGCGTGTAGATAGATATTTAGTATACACATCTCGATTTAATTTTGTAATGCTTGTGTAACTCAGTGAGTGATCTCTATATTATACTGGATAGACATAAACATAAGTATTGCCAAGGACCAAAGCGTGACGCTCAAGATTATGGCCCGTTTCATTGAAGGGGGACAAATTCCACGGTTTCTTTCAATGTTCTTTTGCGAAAACATGTCTCTGATAAATAAAAGTATTATTGTTTGAAAATAATGAAGTATTATACCACACTCGCCTGAAGAAACATTTACATTAAGGGATATACAATTCAATTTTACAGGTAATACTGTAGAAATACGAATACAACCTTTAATATATTAAAATATATAGTTATCATCCATGTTGTTTACAG
Source organism: Timema genevievae (assembly GCA_902155825.1). Lineage (NCBI taxonomy): Eukaryota > Metazoa > Arthropoda > Insecta > Phasmatodea > Timematidae > Timema > Timema genevievae. The sequence goes on along the minus strand of CABFWO010000387.1, from coordinate 317,223 downwards.
TCTGCCAAGACCACACTTATATTTAAAGTTGGCTATTAGCTTGAATATTGGTTTCAGAAACCATATTATATTGAAAGTTCGATAAATATAATGAATAATGTATCTTAAAAAATTATTACATTTGTTTGAATAACAAACTTTGTGTAGTTTCCATACGTTCAAACGATCACTCAGGTTATAGGCTTGTAGAAAGTATTATTATTGTTATGGGCTAAGGTGTGGACCCATTCATTTCCCATAGTTAAAAGAAAGAATCTTTATTTTAATGCTAATCTAACACAACAATGTGAAGCACAACATTTTCGCACTAAGACTACATTCACATAACATCTTTATAATACACTAGTGTAGTTATCTACACCAGAGCATATAGTCTTGCAACATTAACTTCAACCTCATTAAACCTTACTACACAGTTAAGGTACGTTTCACTATATTCTCCCACCTTGCCAATTTTGAATGCAAAGATTTAAAATTACAACACAAGATCATATCAAACACATTGACACAATAGTAATAACGACAATTCAAAACTAACGAAAATTAACCAATTGTTCAGGTGTAGAACTCACAAGTTCAAATGTTCTGGAATTTTAACCTTTCACCCCACTCTTGTTGTAACCACTTCTTGCACCCTATCTAAATGTGATGCCCCAGCTAACTGTAGTGGCTTTCCTTGTGATGCACCACCCTCCCTCATGTACTTCATAGCACTTGATGAGAACTCCGAGGGATACATTCTTTGTAGTGGCCGGACTCTCTCGCCAGTGGCTGTCTTCACTCGACCTACTCTTGATACTCCATCCGTTCCTGGGTACAGGTCCAACATAATTCCTAGAGGTCATTGGATGCGTTTGGTAGAGTCATCTCCTATCAGTACCATATCCCCCACGCCAATAACATCTTCCTTACGCTGCCCACTGTGAACCAATAGAGCCAAGTATTCCGTTCTGAACGTGCTCTTCAGATCTTCTCTGAGCTTCTGTAGATATCTCCATCGCTGGATCAGTGCATAGCGGTCGATCGAGTCTATATCTGGTGTTTAACTGCTGGAATTTCCATGAAGAAAGGTGGCTGGTGTTAGTGGAACTAGCTCAGTGGTATCTTCTGTTGCATAGGTTAATGGTCGAAAGTCTATGGCTGCTTCACAATCACACAAAATTATGTATAATTCTTCATAATGTAAAGAAGTCTGTCCAAGATTCCGACGCAGAAGTTCATTGACCATTCTAACAATCCTCTCTCCACCATCCTCCCCACCAGGCTACTATGGGTGGATTGAACTTCCACGTAATTTGTTTGATGGTGGCGAAGGCCAGTATTTTATTAAAGTCCAACCTTCTCAGTGTCTGGTTGGTGCCGACAAATTTGGTACCGTTATCCGAATATATGGTAGAAACCCTTCCTCGACGATCCATGAACATCCTCAGAGCTTGAATGAAGGTAGCAGAGGACAGCAATTGCACCACCTCAAAATGCGCCGGTCACTGTATCGGCATATTTCCTTGCACCGGTTGCCTACGAAAGTATTCCTATTTTCCTTTCTTCTAATCCAGGTCAGCACAACAGAAGAATCAGTCCATTAAAATACCTTTAAATCTTCAAGTCCCATCACTTCTTTCACCTGGATGCCCATGCGTGTTCCTACAACTGCTGCTAGAAGTTCCAGCCAAAGAATTGTCACCGGAATTATAGGTGAAATCCTGGTTTTAGCTTGCAGAATGTTTACTGACACCTCTTTTTCTGTTTTCACTATTAGGAAAGCACAAGCTGCGTAGGCATGTTTGCTTGTATCACAAAATATGTGTAATTGTATGTCCTATGATCTTGAGCGGTCTGATGAAAATTGTTTGGGAATCCCATACTGCTTCAGTAAATGTATTTGTTCATCCCATGCGGTGAATAGTTATTTAAATGGGTCGGTAGCTCATCATCCCATCTGTATTTCTCCTTCCATATTTCTTGCAATAACAATTTGGGAATTAGTGCTGTAGGACAAGTGTATCCAATTAAATAGAATATTCTTTGAGAAACAGACAGCAGACTTCTCTTCTTAGCCGGATGCGTCAGCACTCATATCACGTCAAAGTCACAGGCTCGTAGCCAGGGAAGGTGTCAATGAGGTCCGGACACCCCCCGAAATTTTACTAAAGATAAAAAATGATCTCTTGTTTGTAACTTGTACACAGTCAGTGGCTTAAAAATCAATCTAATGACTAAACAACTATAAACGCCAAAAACGACAATGGCAAGCTACAGCGCGCAGCTGTACGTGTAAAACCTACGTACTTAAGACACTCTATGTGCAGTGAACGATTTACTGGCCTGTCACTGATGTCAATTCACTACCCAGTGCCTTTCACACTGGTGGAAGTTTTGGGTGTAATGGCCAAGAAAGCTAACAGAAGGTCACTTTTGTAAAAGTGATAGATAGTGGTGCATGAACACTTTTCCATACACATAGTAATTTAATTATTTGGACTGGGTAAGTTATCTTTAGCTATGTTAATTTAATATAATAAGTTAATTTAGCATATTTGTCACTTTCTGCTTTTCCAACAGACTCAAAAACAATATGAATTTATTTACACCACAAACACGTTTCATTTAAAATTTCTAAAAGCTATAACTAAAGTCAGAAATAATGGGGTTTACAAAAAGTCAGGGTGGAGGTAGCATAGCATTGGAGATGACCAAGGCCGTAGTCAGGGGGGGTGTTTCGGGGTTCAAACCCCCCCCCCCCGAAATTTTATGAACAAAATATATATGGCTTTATTTATGGTTCAAACAATATCAAAATTAAGGTACAAGTACAAATTAGGGGGCTGTGTTACCATAAAAAGCACTTCAGAGAGCTTCCAGTGGTGTTTATTATTTAGAATTTTTTCTAGCCTTCGGCAGTTAGGGGGTTATGTTGCCATAAAAAACACTTCAGATAGCTTCCAGAACAGTTTTTTATTTAGAATTTTTTCTAACCTCCGTCAATTGGGGGATGGGCCCACCAAACCCCCCCTGAAATTATTGGCTGGCTACGGCCTTGGAGATGACATCCCCCAAAATGAAATTCTAGCTACGTGCCTGAAAGTCACAATAAATTTGGTCCAATTGAGGTCCCAAATCGGTCCTAATACTCGAATACATTCACTTCCAGCGATTCTTTCTCTGTTGTAGTTAACAGGACCACTGACCCATCCTCGTAGTTTGAACTTTCCCGAGTACATTAATTCATCTGCCTCCTTGACAAATCTATCCATCTCTTCTTCACTCTCCACACTAGTGACACAATTGACTACACAGAAGGATTTTTGTAACTTCTTTGTTGTTACCTTCAAATAATCTGAAGCACTATCCAAATGGTGCAATATTGTCACTCCGAGCATAAAAGGACTCAACGAGACTTCAAAAACTACTCTGCAATGTTGGTATTTGGTTGGCTTCCCTTTCTTCCACCACAGGAATTTCAAGCAATTTCTGTCATTTTTCTTCAAGCTAATCTGCAGAAAAGCCTTCTCAATATCTGATATGACTCCTATTTTGTGTTTCTTGAACTGCATTAGAATCTTTGGAGTCTTCTCTCTATCAGATTAGGACCTCTTTCCAGGCAATCATTCAGAGAGTTTCCACCTGTGTCCTTTGCAGATGCATCAAATACTGATCTGATCATAGTTGTCAAACTGGACTCTTTGATCACGGCTCAATGGGGTAAGTAGTAGTGCTCTACGACCCCTTCCCGGTCACTTGGAGCTTGTTCAATTATACCATAATCTAATCAATTAATTAGTACCTTGTCATATTCTTCATATCTATGAATCGCCTTCAACCTCTTCAAAGTTGCGATTAATCTCTTCTCTGCTATCACCTTGTTGTTACTCAGTTGGGGATGACCTTCTTTAAATGACAGATGAACTTCATATCTACCCTCTTCATTAGACTTAACTGTGCGTTTGAAACACAGTATAGCTTCCACTTCTAGGTTTTTCTTTGTTTTCACCTCGACAGGATTTCTAATGCATAGGATCTCCAGTTACCATAAGTCTGGAATGTACAGACTATTCAGGTAGTTTATAGTGTTCGCTGTATTGAAGTTAATACTTGTTGCCCTCTGTCTCATCACTGTCCACCTAAGCTTGGTTTCCACTGCATACATGCCTTCATCAAGCTCCACAATCTTTCCTGTTAAAAGTCGTGCTAATATATCTGCTCCCAGCAATATCTTTACTTACGAAACATCATAACCTACATCAGACAAGTTTATGTTCTTGCTTTTCAGGAGAGGATAGTAATCTGGTGTTTCGAGTCGTGGAACATAAGCATACATTTTTTCTTGGTCTAACACTGGATCTGAGCACTTAAATTTTCATTAAGACTGCGCAACATGTTATTGTACAGGTTATGCACTTCTTGGACTGTATTTACTCTCCCGAAGAGATTATGTTTCAGCTTCTTCACCCACGCTTTTCAGGCTGAGCCTTCTGACACTGTCCTATGTAATGTGGTACCTTTGAGATCCCGAGTATAATAAAACCCTGGTTATTTTAATTGTGTTTTCACCTTCGACTTTAACTATCAAAGTCTGTAGTAGAATGTGGCTTCTCTAATGTGACAACAACGTTTGAGTTTTCTCCATACCAGCCTCGGTTTTATCTTCGTCATGTCCTCGGCCCTTGAATTGGTCTAACTTAGGACACATAATGACACGCTGTCCTTTTTCCCATACAAGACATTTCCCCAAAGCTCTACAGCTTTTTGAGATATGTCCCATCTCAAAACACTGAAAACAATTCCCCCTTTTCTTGAAAATGTTCAACTTCTGGTTATGGCTAATTTCCTTTGTCTTATAGCAGTCTTGAGAAACATAAGAGCTCTTAGCGCACCACATACATGATTTTTAAAATTTTACTCTCACCTGCATATATGACTGTATAACAGCCTAGCTAGGGTGTTTACACTTTTAATACATGAGTGAGTGATAGGAACATACTTTATAACAGAAAGAATTAAATAGGTAACAAAAATAGATTTATTGTTCAATAAGATAAAAATTGAAACCAGGTTACAATAGGTAAATGAAAATAGAAAGTAAGAAAAACTAGAGCTTCATACATGAGCAAGATTAAGTTTGACACTGGCAAAGTTATAGTAACTTCCCGTAGCTCGGGAGAATACGTGTTCAAGACGACACGCCAATAGTCAAAAGGACGTTAGGTAAACGGAGATTATTGGATTCCAACAAAGTCGGGCTAGCGCCTGACTTCCACCAGAAGGGTCTAAACAAAAACAAGGTAAATTAGATACAAATAAAGTTGTGACAACAGACCTTATAATTTTAGAGTTATTAACCGAAGTTCGTTCTAGCTAGCTGGCTAGGCTTGTAACAAAGAACAGTTTCAGATATAGTAAAAGGACGGACTGTCCATTACATCGGTAAATGGCTAAAATGCAACCAGATGTCTACACTAAATAGTACTATCCCCAGTCCTTTCCCAGTGGGAACTGCCAGAGCACTCAATAGTACATTTATGTCATTACCCACGGCCTGGAGTAAACCTCAAGTTTAGTATACTCCAACATTAAATACTAAAACATAAGAAGCGCCAACCAAGGGGTGAAAGAAAATACTATATGTGCGGGCCACCATACAAACTTAGCCGTGTTCCACACTTTGTACACCCAAAATAATAACACAGAAAAAGAGATGCCAACTATGGTGCTGTGAGATACTGACCTAACTAGGTCCTAAATAAAGGCGTTAGACAACCTGCTTGTAGCCATTCAAAATATGAACATTTGAGCATGATGTCCACGGCGTCATGTAATATTGATAATTCTTATGGACATAATACTGAATAAAGAACTAGTGAATGAGAGGGCTCTAAAGCCTGGGTCCTATTACATACAGAGATCAAGATGCAATCAAAACTTCTGACTAACAGAAAATTAAATCAGCTGTACTGTACAACTTAGTTTAGTCTATCTCTGACTAAAACATAGCGTCAGAAGGACAAAATAAAAGGGATCAACTTGATTAAAGAAAACACGTCTGATGGATGTACAAAATAAGTTGTTCAACTAGACCAAAGAAAACACGTCTGATGGACGTACAAAATAAGTTGGTCTACTATGACTAAAAAAGCTTACAAAGTCATATGGACTAACTCCACAAGTCTGAAGGACTTGGAAAATGACAAAATTCTTGGATCAATAGAAGAGTTTCCCTCGGCGTCGAGGCGGTAACACCCACGATCTAACCGTCATGGTCAGCAGTATCTTCTACAGGTGCTGGAGCAGAGTTTCCTTCTTCGAAGATATCCAAGTGATGAACTACAAAATGTGAGCCTAGGAATCTCTCGTNTAGGGACTGTAGAGAAAGAGTTGCCAAGGAAGTCCGCTAGGGGAGTAGTGGTCGTAGCTCGTGGCGTCGCTAGCGATGAACCAAGGACCGTCTGGTCTTTCTTCGATGTTGAGGTCAAGAGGTTAGACCTGCGTTGAAACTTCCCCGCCTTTGCTTCCGCCATGCTAGCAGAACAGTTGGTGAAAGCATGGTGATCGTATCCGGGAACATCCTCATAATGTAAGTAGAATCCAAACGAATTTATTGCTAAATACATCAGCATTAATTATCTTCTTCTGATTCCCTTATTTTAGTTTAGCATTTTTTGCGGATTACAGTTTGTAGATGTCATCTTGATTTAGATGACATGCTACAACTGCTGCTGTCGGTAGTTTGTCCTTATTCAAATTTTCATGAGGCTCCCTACAGTTGAAGCTTGTGTGGTCTCTGTGAAGTCTTTCCTCCCGTTCAACTTCTTGTCGTAAAAACCCTAGCAGTGCCTCCAAATTATCAGAATGATCTTTTTTATCCTGGGATTGCGATCTCATCCAGGCTCTTTAAGTTTTATCAGGCAAGGCAGACTCATCAAATGGATACAGCATAGTTGCATATTTATGAGCTGTCACTTTTAATATCTCTAAAGCTCTCAAATGCGTTTCAAGATTATCATAAACGTGACGTAAATTTGTCTAATTGTGTATTGACACTTTCTGGAGAACTTACTGCTCTCAAATGCGTTTCAAGATTATCATAAACGTGACGTAAATTTGTCTAATTGTGTATTGACACTTTCTGGAGAACTTACTGTAGTAGTTCTCCTGCATAAATGTCAATAAGAAGCTCATCACGCACAAACTTTGTTTTCAGTTGCTCGATAACCTATGGATAACCTCTGATGACGGCGGGTAGCTGGTTACAAGTTCTCTTGCCGACGAGCCCTCCAATGTTGCTTGGTGCAAATATTGAAATTTGTCTTCTGGTTCTATGTTGCTATCTTCATGAATTCACTTGGACTCCACCCAGAATGCTATCCAATTATTCTTCACATGACCGTCACATTTCTTGAGCTCCAACTTCGGTAGTTTTAAGCTTTTCCTAACACTAACAGCAGCATTTTCACTGATTGCTCTAGCCGCATATTCTCACAACATTTCCTCGTAATGACTTTTAGGTTTAGCCATCTTTTACGGTAGTTTTCAATTTCATCCCAATCTTTTGTCTTCTTCAACTGCCTCTCTTTTAGCCTCGGATTTGCCATTTTCTTCTTGTAACAACTCATCACTTCTAAAAAGTCGATCTGCTTTATCATCCAGTATTTTAAAGCTGGTTGTAATATATTTTCTAGTGGTGTTGCTATCATTCAATTTTCCTTATAACGTGTTCGATTCTCTCGTAAACAATCTTCTTAGATTTGTTCTTTCTTTCTTCAAATTATCCACATTCCTTCACCTCAAGTCCTGTCACTGTCGCCAAATGTTATGGGATGAGGTGTGGACCCATTCATTTCCCATTATTAAAAGAAAAAATCTTTATTTTAATGCTAATTTAACACAACAATGTGAAACACAACATTTTCGTGCTAAAAATACATTTACAAAACATATAGATAATACATTAGTGTAGTTATCTACACCAGAGGCATACAAAAGCCCCGGTTTATAACTGTGCAGACTGGGCAAAAGGCAAATGCTCAGGGTGCCAGACTTTAGGGGGCACAGAAGAGGACCATATTTTTTAAGAGGAAAAATATTTGTTTGATTTACACAAGAATTTAAAAGTGACAAAATTACACTATCACTTTTGTTGCGTTTATTCTCTTTGTAAAAAAAAAAGAAGCAAAATGCGTATATCACCATCGATTTCCTGTCATCCACACATTCTAGTATAGTAATTTGTAGACCAACCCTTAGTTACTTTAATTCTCGTCTGCCTGCCCTGGCGTTCGATTCTCAATATTGACGTTTCATTCTCACGCTCGCTGTCAAGTGTTTCATACATCACCTATTTCAGTGATTCTATGTATGTTTTAAGTGTTTCGTTTCCAAGTTTTAGTCTTTAAATATGAGTAGGAAATTAAGTGGTGCCAAATGTTTAAAAAAAGTGCTGTTAAAAAACACAACGGTAAAATTGAACTATCAAGAAAAGTGTCGAATTTTTTTTACATAATTTCCAACCTCATCAACTACTTCTAGAGTTCACAATGTCCTGTAGCGCTCACCATACGAGAGCCCAGTGGTGCTGGTATTTGCAGTTTTTTCTATTGTGTGTAGGGACTTATGTGTTTATGTAAATGTATAATTATAGAGATGTTCAAAAATAAATTGTTCAAAAATAAATAAAATTTATAAAACAAACAAAATATGTTGTTTTCTTTATCATGGCCCTAAATATAGTGTCTAGTAATAAATAATAAAAAACTTAAAGACTAGCTAGTCAGTGTGTATTTTTCAATTATAAAACGTATCTACTAATATTTAGACAAGCTTATAAAAATTACACGATGGGAGGGAGTTGGTTTCTGGGCATTCAGTCTTCCCAATATTAGCTTCAACATCATTAAACCTTACTACACATGTAAGGTATGATCCCATGACCAGTTTCCTTAATCACACAACAGGGTATACTCAATTACACAGTTTGAATATCTGACTTGAGGATGATGCCGTCGTTGCATTGAATCATGTCGTATAAATAACGTTGCATTACTTGTAGCAGTAACCAAGGTACAGGAAGAAAGAAATTCAATTTTTATTTTTTCAAATTTAATAACTTGTTCTGTCAATTCTCAAAATAATACAGAAATACTAAATATTATGTATGAGCACATCATCCTTTGAAAAACATAGTTCTAAGTAAAACTTTGACTCAAATGTCTACAATTTTTATATATACGGAATTTTTAGATATTTGTTATAATTTCAAGACAGTCATAACTATAAAGTATCATACCTTATAATTAATATTACCAATTCCTTTCAAATATCAATAAAATATTATGCATATATATATTATATTATATTACACATTTATGTCTTTCATGTTAAATTAATACAACTTGTACAATACAACCTAATTTCACTAAAAATTGAATTTTAATTATAAATGTTCCTTACCAAACAATTCAAATGTTTAAAAAATATATAATGAAACAAGTTAGCTAAAAACTATATTACATTTGAGGATATTGTGTAAGGAACGAGCTTGTGAGAATATTAGATAAGTTGAAAATAGGTTAATGTGAAACGGTTTATAAGTTAAAAATTATTATAGAAATCTAATAGAAATTTGAAGTTAAATATTAAAAATATAGTTAGGATCACCACATACAATTTAACTTCAAATTTCTATTAAATTTCTATAATAATTTTTAACTTATAAACCGTTTCACATTAACCTATTTTCAACTTATCTAATTTAATATTCTCACAAGCTCGTTCCTTACACAATATCCTCAATCAATTTCTCCTTACTAAAGATAATATGAATATAAATACAAATATATTACATTTGTTTGAATGACATACTTTGTGTAGAAGTCTTACCTTCAAACGATAATTTAGGTTACCGGTATAGGCTTGTAGGAAGTACGGTCATAGATAATGTATAGATAAAGTACGGTATCTACTAAATCCTGATTTTATTAGGACTCCCAATCTGTAAAGCTTTATTTCGTACAAGAATACTGTCATATATTAGTATTTTGGTAGGCTAAACGGTCATTTAAAAGGGAAGTCGAAATTTTCTTCTTTCTTTTCTTTTGTCATACTTAAACACTACTATAGGGTAGGATCCTGGTGTATGAAAAAGCCTTCCAAACGAGCTTCCTTCAAAAATCATCGTATTTATTAGCCTGCATCAACTTACTTAAAGGAAAACTCATTAGTTTCAAACTTTGTTATGCTCTTCAAAGTTTATACTAATACATTTATTTCATTTAACTAATCACACATTGTTGTACCTCATATATTCAATCAAATTAATGAACGTTATATTATAGAGATCAATAAACAGCCTTGGTGAAAACGAGAACCATTTAAAAAAATTAATTTCAATTTTAAAATAAAATGCATACAAAAAGTTATCTAAAAGCAATAATTGGTTTTTGTTAATTTAATTATAATTGTCTTTATTAACTGGTTGAAAATCAAACAAATGTAAATATATCATTTTCATTAAATATATTATCTCTGCTAATAATATATCACAGATCAAGGAAACTAACTTCTACGTCCTTCTTCCCAGAATTGCCAAAATTGACAGCCCTGCTTTATGTATTGTTAATATTTGTTTTTTGGTAAATATTTGTTCAGCTGTGTAGAAGCATGTCGCCTGTATGTTGTCAAACTGTTTACATTTTCTTCTCTCTGATAACTCCTTATCAGTCTCTTAGCACTTTACGTGATGCAAGCCATAGAAAAGTAGAGGCGCCTACCAGCTGTGAAAAATAAACTAGATAACCTCTCAAAATACGTTGATTATCCACGTCAGCAAAAGTTTGATCTTAGAAAGGTAAGGCTACAATTACTATTTAAGTATATACACAAAAGAATGAATTCTTATTTCGGCATGGAAAATATTTATTAACATTTGATTATACTAAAGATTTATTTGTGACCTTTAGAAAATGTCTGGTGGACCAACAGTGTTGGTGACGGGTGGTGCAGGTTATGTTGGCTCTCACACTGTCGTTCAGTTACTGACCAAGGGTTATCAGGTGGTGGTGGTAGATAACCTTGTGAATGCATCCAAAGGTGAGGTAGAAGTTTTAACTTAGCTAATGTAGTTTATAGCAGCTATTTCTTATTGCATTGATATTTTATTTTAATAGACCATTCAATAATTATCCATGAGATCAGGTTTTGTTTAAGTCATACATTGCTGAATATACATTTACCTGTCTCATTATAAGTTTCCAACCATCCATAAAGCATACAGGAAAAATTGAGTTAATCACGTTTTTACAAGAGATATATCCCCTCTTACTTTTAAGCATATTTTTGGGGAGTGTCGCTGTGCCCAGGTTAATTAAAACCTGAGTTTTAATAATCACCTTAACCATATTCTAAGGAATGTCCCAAATGCAGTGACTTTATTGTTAAGTTTTAGCCTATTTGTCATATGAAATCTTACATATTTTTCTTTTAGCTAGTTTTTACAATACTTTACCTTCACGTTGATAGTGCCAATGTCTCTTTTTAGTGAATTAACAACCTAAAGAACAATATTCTGTAACAAATTTGCTAATTCATTTTGTAAAAAGCTACAAGATTAGTTCTAGAATTGCTTCTTTAACAATGATCTATATTGTACATTACAGGCCCTATTCATTTTGTAGCTGCCGTACATAAATTTAGTAGGCCTAATTATATTTTTCAATTTCAAAATGGCCTTGGTTGCCTTTCAAGGTTCACTAACTCAAAATATTTTTTAAATGAAACTGCATCATATCATAAATCTTAATAATGCGAATACGCGGTAAAATTTTTAGAATTTTATGTTATATATAGATTTTTGAAAAATTGTACCTGAGTGCTAAAAATATATATATATCTGAGATAAAGAGCTTTGAAGTTTTCTTTTCTTTTTTAAAATTTCTTTTAAACTGGTAACTAAAACATTCCAGCCAAATATTTTGGCTCCTCTTGATCTTCCTGATCTTGAACTCTTCTTTTCAAATTTTTTTTCCTTTCTTGCCTGTTTTGTATAACTGCAAAATTGCATATTCTGCCTGTTGAATGCAAAAGGTGTCTAGCAATCTCAGCTCCTTTTCTATGTTACTCCAGGTAGTATACCCATTGCTTTGAAGACATTACATTTACTACTTACACCATCATTAAAATAAATAACTGCATCAAGAACACAAAATTTTAAAGTTTGTAGGCCTACAAACACAGTTTTCGGAAGATGAGCCCACACAACTATGTTGATACTTTCATTTGGATTTTGAATTTTTCCATGTTACAAGCATTTTTTCAACAAATCTTCTGATACTAAAGCCCTATACACAGGCTTTATCTCTTCTATTACTGCTTTTGGCAAAAAATATTTGTGGTAAAATTTTTCACACTGAGTTAGTCGTCCTCTGCCTGTAAGAAGCTTTCCATCACTTAGTTTTTGGCCCCGCTTCGGTTTTATCATACTACATAGCTAACCACCCGTTCTTTTCTGCACATGTCCTATGCATTCTAGTTTACTGATATGTATTGTTGGGCCATATGGTTTTTTCCTTTTGTATCTTGAGAAAAGCTTTAGTATCACCATCACCTAAATAGTTGATGTAACGTACACGTTGATTAGTCTCGAATCGGCGGCACATGGCCAGAGCACCAGCCACCTCTGCACTAGTTCCTTCATAATTAGCACATTCATGTGTTTTGTTGATAAATCTATTTCCTCTACACTTGTGACAGCATTTACTCATTACTTCAACATCGACTATTTTACCTGTATCACAAACGGAAGCAGGTACAAAGTGTGACCTCTTTTTTGCCAGCTTCCATCAAAAGAAGCTGTGATATCAGATGAATTGCTATTTATTTCTGTGGCCTCATTTGCTGGCTTCACCATTGAAACTTCAGCTATTTCACTCAAACTCACAAGAATACTCTTATGTATTGGGCAAATTTAGTGGGTGGTGAAGGTAAATCCATAATATTGCACAACAATACACCGGCCTTGGCACCTCTTCCTATTGATCGTAGGCCATACACTAAGCGAATATTGTTTTCATACAAACTACTTCTTGTTGTATTTGATGTCATTGTACTTTCAACAAAGCTGCAATCATTACACACTATTTCCAGTTTTGAAACATTGCCTTTCCTTTTCAAAGTTTCTTTCTGTATATTGATATTTCCACCGCATCCTTTACAAGAAGTAAATTTGTTTATGAACTCTGAAATTATTTTCAAATCAACTAAATATTACCATTCTGCACTTTCTTTGGTAAACATTGAATAGCTGTAGTGAAATTAAGTTTAGTTTTAGGAGCTGCTCTGTTCACTTGTATTTGCTGGACTATAACTTGAGGTGGTGGGTTACTGTTAGAATCTTCAACAATACAACGTGAGAGGCTATGTAAACCATTATTGCTGCTTTCTTCTATTTTAAGGTTATTTTCAACTTATTTTTTCTCCCAAATGTATTTATTCTTGGCATGATCACAAAAAGTTTGAGCCTGCTAAGTTATAATACGACAATAGCAATCACAATCAGGCAATCACATTCCACTCCACTCACAAATACCCACACATAAGTGAATTATCATACTATTGTAGTTTAAGCATGGCAAAAAACCTATCAAGTATTGTAGAAAATGTTTACTTTCTTATATTTTTAATTGCTTTTGGCTTGCTAGAATTTCCTGTAGACTTGATCAAGTGTAGAACCTTTCTTTTTAACAGTGCCACTTCTTTCGTTATTTTATGTATTAATCCACCTTTTAACATATTATAATATTGATACTCTATTATAGGAAGGATGGTACAATAGTTGATTCACGATAAGTTTGGCCTTTTATGCCAGTAATTGATAAGTTACTAAAACATTTCTATATTCATCCACCTTTCAATTAACAAGTGAAGTCAATTGACATGATTTGTTAAAGTAACATAATATATTTTTGATAAGGCTGGACAATTTTTTAGTATATTTTTAGTTGGAAGATAAGCCAAACATATTATACTAAGCAAACACTATTTTTTGTTAAATCAGTCTTAACAATAAAGTATCTGAAGCAATTTTTTATTTATTTAGCACCGTGTCTTACTACCGTTCAGATTATATGCTTAAGTATTAATTATGCTAATGGGCTAGGAATTGGGAAGGTTGAACTTAGAGGAAGTGAACCTGCATTTATGTGGAAAATCATTTTATGAAAAAACATCCCCAGTTCACCCGACCGAGATTCATACCTCAATCTCCCCATCCTCGGCAGTCTTGCTCAACACGAAACTAGTGTATTAACTGACTATGCCACCGAGGTGGGTCTGAAGCAATTTTGGTAATGTTTAAGCACCACTATATATGACCAGCTTTCCTGACTATGTGCGAGAGGATAGAATTAACATTGTGTCTCGGTTTCATAAGTATCCAAATAAATCACGTCATAAGTTTTGTACAGACTAAGCTGAATATACTAATTATACCCTCTTGACGAGTCTTCTGTTGACTATTCTCTTTTAGTCTTGTTTTTGGCAGTTTATTTCGGCATCTTTGTTGTAACTAGTGTGCTATCTAGCAGCAGAGTAATACCTACCTCGAAGGCTCGGTCATTCTTAGAACATAGAGAGTCGATAGAATGGGTAGAGACTTAACAATGTCATAAACATAAAAATGGATAATATTGGCTACACATACAATGTTAAGCCACTTTTACCTTTTACATTCATATGGAAACTATTATCCTTATTTGTTTAGTTCAATAGACTGCAATTACTGAGATAATGTTAAATAGTTTAAAATATATTTCATATGCAACAACAATTTATTAGGCCCAATACCATAATATACCTTCAGTTGACAAAACCACAATGATGGTTTATCTGTCTAAACTAAAGCATTATACCCTCATCACACCTTGTCATAATGAACGATCAGTTTGGGGTTCAAATCCTGGCTGAAGTCACTGGCATGAGTCAAATATCTTACTAAAGTTGGTAGTGCATGTGTGGCACATGATGTCCCAAAAGAGCTTGAGGTCCCGGGTTCTATTCCAGGCATGGTCAAAGATTGATTATTGTTGTTGTTGAATGAACAACTGAATATGTTTTTCTTACCGTTAGGCTAGTTTGTAGGTCCTGTGTTGGTATTTATAATCATGATGTTTGAAAACACAAATGCACGTGTAATTATAAATACAGACCTTCTGAGCTTAGCACACATGAATCCCACAGTTGATAGTTCAGTTGGAAATGTGAATTAATGTCCTCTTGAAAAGGCTGAACACAGCTGTTTGAAACATACCTAAACGTCTATTTTTAGCTATATAGGTTTTGTATTTCAGCCATTATTTTGGTACAGGCCTGCAGGGTTTTTGGTGGTCTAATCGTAATGGTTATTGAATGTAAACATAAGGTTAATAATTACTTATTACTTGACTAATAATATATAGATGAGTTAACTATTATTGTTTAAAAAAGTGCACATACATTCACATGGATAAAGGAGAGGAAAACAATTTGTTTAATGGATTTGTGTAAACCATCAATCATTCTGTCTCAAATGGATACAATCTGACAACTGCGTGCTCCTTAAGACCTGCACTGCAATTTAAGAGTGGAACAACTTAAAATTAATGTTTCAGGAATGTCTAGAGTGACCCCTAGAAGCTTGTTCTTCCTATCACACCCATTTTTAGCTCTATGCCTGAGCAAAGATAACAATAATCCATAGATAATATAGTAATTATACATCCCTACTTTTCATTCAATGTTTTTAAAATATCCACTTTAATTAATTTTAAATTTTAATACATTCTCGTATGCCACCCTTCTCATCTCAACCCCTTTGATTATTGTTTTATTAACTCTTGTGTTGGCCTAAATACTCAGTAAATTAACAGCAAACAGAAACATGTTTGATTCAGATGTTTAAATAAGAAGCATGCCTTTGATGGTAACATTTTCTGCTCTGGTACAATATCCTTGTAACTTTTCTCAACTAAAATTTCAAACTGTTGACCTCGATGGTCTTTTGAGTAACGTGCTCGCCTCAGGATCCAATGTTCATGGGTTCAAACCCAACCGGGGTCAGCGTATTTTTCTTGAGCGATAAAAATCTGGAGCACAACTTCCTTCAGAGGGGAAGTAGAGCTTTCTGTCCTATTTCGATTGTGGCATGTAAGAAAACCCAGGAAGATATATGAAAATACCTTTCCTGACAAAATTGGTAGGCACTTTCACTTTCAGAAATTCTCATTGGCTGATATAATCAGTCAATCCAGAAAGTGCATGTTAAATACCTCAAATAAATAAAATAAATATAATTTTTTTTGCATGAAATGCATTATAAACAATACTACATTATAAGATGGTTGGTTGGTTATATATTTGTTAAATTCTTCCTCAAAATAAGAGTGAATGTGAGTAAAAAATATATAACCCACCATACCATTCCTGAGAATCCTAATATAGGTGGGCACACAAAGTAAGACATTTCTCTTGTTTGGTCAGGCTTGCCGGTGATGAGGAACTCTGTGTTCAAATCCCGATCTGATATACTGAGGTGTTTAAAAAAATGATTTCCCATTCTTCCTTCACACAAATGTGGGTACATTTTATTAAAATCATCCATTCTTCATTCCTACACCATTAATTTCTTTTTATTAACTAGACTCCTTTAATGTAACCCCCCCCTTTTTTTTTCCATTAAAATATTCTTTTTTAAAAGTTTGGAATCAATGTTTGTACATGGTGGCGTTTAAACACATGTTTATTAACAGAGTGGCACTAGTTGGTGTTGGAAGGTTCTACACTTATATGTTGTATTTCAAGATTTTAATGAGATTCACAGGTATCAACGAGTTTAGCTCGGACACAGAATGTTTACGCAGAGTGCAAGAAATAACTGGCAAAAAACTAAAGTTTCATCACGTCGATATTCTAAAGAAAGAGGAACTTGACACAATATTTGAAACTGTAAGTTGATGTAACTTTAGCACGACAGTATGATTTAGATTTAATCAAAAATATTTTCAGGATTTGAACTATTATTTAAAATGTGACCACTAGTTATAAGATATTAGTAAGTAGCCTAGCAAATAATTGTTGTATATATATTTTAAGTGCTCCTAATACTAATTAAATTGAGATTTTAAAATTATATTTTGACTCTCACTATGGAACATTTATTTTTATAAGTCTGTAATGATATTGATTTATTCCTCCATTAAATATGAATCAACCCTTTAATTTAAATTAGCTTTCAGATTTCTCTTATTCTAATATATATTTAAAACTTAATTCTATTTAAGCGGTAATATTAAATATAGGCTTGTTTTAAAAAATATTTTCAGTTTTTAACGAACCACTTTTATTTCATATTTATTTTACAGTATGATATCGACTGTGTGATGCATTTTGCAGCATTAAAGGCCGTCGGAGAATCTGTTCAACTACCACTTTTGTACTATAAGAACAATGTTAGTGGATCAATCAATTTGTTTGAGGTAATTATTCCTAAAAGTTGTATTCAAGTGCAAACTATTTCATATACCTAAAAAATATAAAAAATTGAAATATCTCTTAATCGCATTTGTTAATTTTATATTGGAAATTAGATAAAACAGATAAAGTATAACATAATCACACCATATTCTTTTTAATTTGTACATTTGATAAATTAGTCACAGAAACTTACTCTACACAGTAGGGATGAAGAGGGTAGCTTAGAAAAAATGTGTTTGCATTAGCTTGAAGTGATGATGGTAAAATCATGTGTTGAAAACCACCCCTTTTCCCCCTAAGTGCATATGGTTGAGATTCAAACCCTAACCTCGTCAATGGCAACTGAGTGCAATGTGTGTCTTAACACCATCGATTCCTTGTCTACTGCTACAGGTTATACTCATACTATCTCCCAAGTAGACCCACACCATTTAGTAATTACATATTTTATTGTGACCATCTGAGTTGGGTACCTGGATAGCTTGTCTCACTTGGACACCAAGAGTTCATTCACTAACGAATGCAGTAAGGCTGAGTTTTTCACATTATGGTTTTCTATCTTACCTCCAGACAAATAGCATTATTGTACTTCCTTCTAATTGCGCTAACTTCTTCTTCTTTTCAATGAATTGTTAATGCTCTTTGTGTTAAGGGAGCTCCCTTGATAAAGGTGCTCTTTTCACCAGATCACCTTTAAAATCCCAATGTAATTTTCCTAAACTACAAGGTAATTTCTATTTAGAATGATGTTGCACTCCACTGCACAAGACACTAGTTTCTACTTTGTTACCATTTAGAAATAACAAAGTTCCAATAAATTTGAGTTAAAGCTCAACTGTGCAATGCAATTATTTTAGTTCAACTGTTCCATTCTGTATAGTATTATTATTACTACTACTATTACTATCATGTGTTCTGTCTTACGACAGGTCCATTCCTTTTGTCGGTGAACTTAGATAGGCAATGCAACCTCTCCTCTGCCTCCTTCAGCTCCCAGAATTTTCTTCTTTCCTAAAGTCATATAATATTTGAATCCTCATTCCTAAGCTCCCCTTTCATTCAACCTTACCTTCTATGGCGTTGTGCAGAAGACAGCTCCTCCTAAGGATGTGTCCGATCCAGTTTGCTTTGTACGGAAGAATCACATCCATAATATTTCTCTTCTCACCCATTCTTCTTACAGGGTGTCTACCAATACTGGAAATACTGGAAATATACTTGAGTTTATTTTTGATACTGGAAATACTAGAATATACTGGAATTTTGAATCAGATACTGGAAAAATATTCAGCCTTTTTACATTGAGTGAAATGTTGGATTAAGCATTTTGAGACCCCTGATATTTGGACTACTGATAGTTATATTTTGACCACCCCTCAATTACTCCCCCTCTGGTCTATCTTGTTTGCCACACAATTAGTTGATCTTGTAGATGACCTTGCAGTGGGTTGTTTGCCTCACTTGCTGAACTTTCTATTCTCAGTCTCTACACTAAGTCCTCCCTCTCCCCTCCCCTTACATACTAAAGAAAGAAACAAATAACTGTTATGACTACACTAGCAGCCCAGTAACCATTATGAGTGATGAGTTACTAGTAACTGCATAATTTAAGTTCATACACCACTTCAAAATATTGGTGTACCTGCCTGACCTTGACATGCCAAGAAAAACTACCATTCCTAGGCTTGGCCTGGTGTGAGTATTCTGCAGATCTCACTTGTTTATCTTGTGACTTTTGTGTTTAAGAAGAAATGAGTAAACTCAGAGGAAAAACCTCTTTTAAAGATGATTGGTTGAACAGTACAGTGTTTAAAGATTGGCTGTGGTTACAAAAAGTGGATTGTGATAAAAGTAAAGGCCATTGTTCTTTGTGTAAAACTAACTTTGATATAAGTAACATGAGAATATCTTCAATTCGATCTCATGCCAAAGGAAAGAAGCATGTTGACAGAGTGAGTGAGTGAGTGAGTGAGTGACTGACTGACTGACTGACTGACTGACTGACTGACTGACTGACTGACTGACTGACTGACTGACTGACTGACTGACTGACTGACTGACTGACTGACTGACTGACTGACTGACTGACTGACTGACTGACTGACTGACTGACTGACTGACTGACTGACTGACTGACTGACTGACTGACTGACTGACTGACTGACTGACTGACTGACTGACTGACTGACTGAGTGACTGAGTGACTGAGTGACTGAGTGACTGAGTGACTGAGTGACTTGGTCCCTACAGCCAAAATGCAGTGTCATCTGTAGGCCTACATGAAGATGTACATTTTAGTGCTAATGACCGTGAAGTAGTTTTGAAATCTGAAACTAGACATAGTTGTTCTATTCAGAGCTTCCTTCTTAAAGATGAAGTTTCTCGTGCTGAAATATTGTGGGCTATTAATCAAATAATGACACATTCTTCTGCTAGAAGTTTTTCTGGTTGTAGTGATCTTTTTAAAGTAAGGTTTTCTGATAGTGATATTGCCCAGAAATTTCAAATGCATAAAGATAAACTTGTATATGTGATCATGTATGGACTAGGTCCTTTTTTCAAAAGCAAGCTTGTGAATATGGTTAAGCAATGCTCATTTTATTATATTTAATTTGATGAGAGCATAAATACTGTGGCTCAGAAGACCCAGATGGATGTTGTTGTTCGCTTCTGGAGTGAAAATGAAATTCATACAAGATATTTAACATCTTGCTTTTTAGGTCATGCAACAGCTCAAGATATATTAATGAACTTTATATCTGCACTAAAAGACGAGGGCTTGGATCTTTAAAAAATGCTTCAAGTTTCCCTGGATGGACCTCATATTTTTAAGTGATCTCAAAAGTTACTTGAAGGAAGATTCCCCACAAGATCCTGAGTTACTGGAATTTGGAACTTGTACTTTACACATTGTCCATGGTGCTTACAAAACAGCACATCCTAACTCCAGTGGGACTATTAATCGGTTTTTGTGTTCACTATATTATTTATTTAAAGATTTTCCAACAAGACGTGCAGACTATCAAAGAATAGCAGGATCATCTCTTTTCCCGATGTAGTTTTGTTCTATTAGATGGGTAGAAAACTCAAGGGTGTTAGAGAGAACAATGTCAATGCTGCCATATTTAAAACAGTATTTTTTATTCTAACAATCATCTTCCTAAATCTGATAATTTTCAAACATTAAGCAGTTTTGTGAAGGATGAACTTCTGAAATCAAAGTTGGGATTCATGCTGTCAGTTTCACTTGAGTTGGAGCAATTTCTCACCAAATATCAGAGCAATCAACTTCTATTGCCATTTATATTTGCAGATCTAAATAAATTACTTGAGCACGTGATGAACAGAATTGTATTTTTCTATTTATTTAGCACCGCTTCTTACTACCCGTTCAGGTTATACGCTTAACAGAATTGTAAAATGTGATGTAATGAATTCAGCAAATACTTCCAAAAAAATTGCTAGCCGTTGATTTAAAGAAACAATCCAACATCGAATCACTCCCTACAGTAGATATTGGGTTCGCAGCATCAGCAGCTTTGAAAGGAATTTAAGACATCAAGATACATCAGTTCAGAGGAGATTGTAAAAAATTCCTATAGTCCGTTCCACTATTACTCTGCAGTACAGGTCTTATGGAGTGCGCAGTTGTCAAATCTCACCCGCTTGAAGCAGATGGACAACTTTTACATTCAAATTTAGCAAATTATACAAACTTATACACGTTATGGCAATCAATTTGAAGTTTGGGTTGTCAAGAATTGTGTATTATTCTGTTTATCATCATATTAATTCCGCTTTTTATATACACTGTACACTGTCACCTGCGATGAATAGGTTGGAGATCAAATCCTTTCAAAGATGGCCTTCCCAAGTACATAGGTTTATAGAAAAATATTCCCTGTTTGCATGTGAATGTGTGTGCACTTCTATAAACAATTACCTAATTCATCTTTATTATAGTAAAAACTAAAACTTTGATAATAATAATAATAATTAATTAATATACAATATTTTTATAAATTAAAATACCGGTAATTATAAAATGGGGCGGGGGTGGAGGGAGGAATTTCTAAAATCTTTTCAAGGCAAAAATTAAGCCCTCTCTCTGTAAAGTAAATAACATATTAGTTTAAACCTAAAAAATACCTTTATGCTTCATTGCTGTCCCCGCACAAAGGTGTGGCTCCATCAATTGTGAAGTAGTGTTTAGTGGATGACCCAGGTAGTTCAAAGTTTTGCGACTGAGTAGGTCAACTTATGGGTGAAGGAGATTACACAGGGGATGATGAAGATGATGAAGTTAATCTTATTAAAAACTGCTCCCTGTCATCTTGCAGTTCGTCTGCTTTCCACATGTGATTTTCAATTTTTTTGACGTGATTTACATAATTGAACTAGTTTTCTACAGAACCTTTCCATACGTGGCAGCTATTAAAGTCCTCATATCTTTAACCTTAAAATTAGTACTGTTCATTCTAATAAATGTTTTTACTTGAGCCCACACCAACTCTATAGGGTTAAGCTCACATTGATACGGAGGCAAACGAATGACTTGTCGATCCACCGCCTTCGCCATCTCATCTACCATGTATTTTTCAAATTTGTGTTTGTGTTTCGAAACTAAATACAGCATTTCCAATTTCAACATTTCATCATCAACATCAATGTTCTAATGGATAAGTCACTCAGCTATTTGAGCTTTACGCCATGATGTGGTCGGGATCGCTTCACACCTTCTGCTGTGATAGGCTGCATTATCAATTACAATAACAGCTCCTTCAGATGTATTAGGGAGTAATTGTTCTGAAAACCACTTTTCATAAACGTCACCATCCATTTCGTCATGAGCATCTGCTGTGTTTTTCTTGCACAAAAACGTGAGCTCAGCACCTTCATCAAAGCCATTGTCATTTCCAGTGCGAACCATCGCAAAGCATGGTCTTTGAGCCCGTGGTGGCTTTAGTCCCGTGCTTAACCCCTCAAGAAATGCTTGCTGAGAATTCTGAATTTTAGTATCATTCCACTCCTTGGAAACTTAATGTCCAACATTTAACCATGATTAATCTGTATAAATAATAGGTCTACCTTAAGCTCTGAACTTCTTAATATCCTTCAGACACTTATGATGCCACCTAATAATGTCATCGCATTCAATGAAAGCACTCTTGTTACCCTGACCCTGGGCACGTGACGAATCCTGGATAGCTCAGTGGTTATAAAGCATTGGCGTACTAAGCCAAAGGTCCTGTGTTCGATTCCCATGTCCAGGTGTCATTTTTCAATTTTAAGAATATATCTAGATGGAGTAATCCTCACTAAAAGCATAAAGAATAGCTTTGGCTATTTAATTCTTAATATGCAATCTCATACATTTATAATAATTGTTGAAATGGCAGCAATAATCCAACTACCGAGTCGAAGATGGCTGTGTTATCTGATAGCTCATGATATTAATATAATCACATACTTGTAGCCGACGATTTCTGCAAGTCCATCATAGGCTCTGCCTTAAAATATGAGTGAAGAATGACCCTGGGCACGAGACGAATCCTGGATAGCTCAGTGGATAGAGCATTGGTGAACTAAGCCAAAGGTCCCGGGTTTGATTCCCGTGTCCAGGTGTCATTTTTCAATTTTCAGGAAACAACTATCTAGCGTGCAAGTTGATGTTGTAAAAAGAGACTACTTGGACTTTATGTCAAAGCAAGAAGTTATTGACTACCTTAACCCAGGACCGGTCGAGGTCCCCCATGGCACGTCATCGGTCGAGGGTGAGCGCGGCACTCACCAATCTAATTGTGTAATTTTAATTCAGATTGTCATGTTTTTTCATTTTATTTTTTATTCATTTTAATATTTTATGTTTTTTATACTTCATTTTCACTGAAATTATTGAAATATGGTATTTTTTTTAGACCATAAAATTTTTTAAAATCTTTCATACAATAACAAAAACATCTACACCAACAAGGAAAGTTACTATTTTATTGTAAATCTAGCTAAAGATTTTTGAATAATAATAAATAATAATAATAATAATAATAATAATAATAATAATATTAATAACAATAATAATAATAACAATAACAAAGATGACAATAACAATGATAACGATAGCAACAATAGCAACAATAGCAACAATAACAATGATAACGATAGCAACAATAGCAACAATAACGATAACAACAGCAACGGTACCGATAACTATAACAGCAACAATAACGATAACAATAATTATAATAATAAAGCTACATATTTTATTTACAAAAATTACATATTATTGTGTTAGAATGTCTTTAACGTAATTTCTTATTCTGATATTTTCAAACAAATTAGTAACAAAATAATATTTTATAATCTAAAATATCATATTTTTTGACAAAGTGCATTATAATGTTTTTCTTCACTCATTCATTCATTCTGCATCTTTATCTTTAACTTGACCTTGATCAAAGCACTGACTGCAGATTGTAACAGTGTGTTCCCTGCAGATAGGAACAATGCAGGTTACGCATCTAGCCGTAGTCTTGGGGTTCTTTTCTTTGGACAGAAATTACATTTTACTAGTTTTAGAGTATGTATGGGTTTTGGTGCTGGATGTGGCTCTGGTAGATGAAGATACTTATCTGGATCTTTAGATCGTTCTGAATCCTTTCTGTGCTAAGTCTTGAAATCATGTGGTTTCTCGTTAATTTGGGCCTCAGACAAGGTTCCTAAACGTTGAAAGTCATT
The DNA here is from genome assembly GCA_902155825.1 of Timema genevievae. NCBI lineage: Eukaryota > Metazoa > Arthropoda > Insecta > Phasmatodea > Timematidae > Timema > Timema genevievae. The sequence continues at coordinate 292,992 of CABFWO010000387.1, read as the reverse complement.
CATAATATTATACAGAATAAATACTGATTTGAAATACCATAAAATATCTTCAGTTTAAACACACGAAAACAGTACAAAAATTAAAAAAGAAAAATGCAAAATGTTACACAATAGTAAAAAAGTAAATCAATACAAACATATTTTATGATGGTGGCACAAAATAAGGTTTAGTAAATGAAAATAAAAGAATAAATAAATGAATTGATGGACCAGAGTTTCTACTCACTACATAATGTTATAGTTGGAAAAAATTGATAAAAAAAAACCACTTGGTTCATCAGCTAATACTCAACACATGAATGGTCGAGGGTGAGCTCTGCGCTCATTATAAACACAGTCTTAAATGTTTATTAGCGTAACTGAAGGTGGTATTAGTCTCTATCAGTGATGTCAACCCCTCTGTAACATTTTGATTGACAGCTAGAAAGCAGCACATGTCAATAGCTAATCTCTGGCTAAAATAGTTGGTGAAATAAAACAAAAGTGAGCGCTGCGCTCACCCCTCAACCGTTCCTGGGTTAAACAATTCACTTCAAGTGGTGACCAGCTTGATAAGTTCTTCATGAATATTTTTTCTAGAGTAAATGCATCCCAGGAAATATAATATCTCACTAAAAAAAAATCTTGTTCTCTTCCATAGCAATGCAGCCGTTGAGCGAAGTTTTTCTGTAAATAAAGAATGTCTGGTTGAAAACCTACATGAGGACAGCCTTATTGCTCAACATGTAACTTATGATGCAGTCACTGCAGCTGGGGGACTTCTAAACATGACAATTTCAAAAAAGATGATTCATGCTGTGAGGAATGCATCATGAATAAGGAAAGAAGTGCTCGAAAAAAAGAAAAAAGATTGAAGTAGATTTAAGTCAAAAAAGAGAACCAGCATCTGAAGAAATAAGAAAATTAGAAGTGAAAAGAAGAACAGTTTTGCAGAAAGCAAAGGATGAGGCAGAAGTGTTAGAACATGAAATGCAAAAATTGAAAAAGTTTTGTGGTTGAATGAACTTTAACTTTTGTCTACATTAAAAAAAATTTGTTTTTGGGTTTTATCATCTTAATTTTTAATAATGTTAGGTAACTGCAATTATCTTTATTTCCAAGTAATTTTTATCAATATAATATTTGTTGGTTATTATTCATTGAAGATTCTGAATCTTTATTACTATATATTAAACAAATTCACTATCAAAAATATAGCTTGTGGAAAGTATCGATTATCAAGGGGTGGTGGGGATAATAGTTAGTGTTTATGGAAGAGTAAACTTCCTGGCTGTAATCATTCTTTAAAGTTGCACCACCAAGGCCAAGTACTTCTGAAGTTCTACGAGTGAGATGAAATGACCTACAATTTTTCCAGGAGAGGTATTTTCACATTCTTTCCAGGGTTCTTTTACATGCCACATGGAACCGACGGCTTTACTTCCCCTCCGAAGGATGTTGAGCTATGATTTTTTTCTCGCTCATAAGAATGTCTGGTTGAAAACCTACATGAGGACAGCCTTATTGCTCAACATGTAACTTATGATGCAGTCACTGCAGCTGGGGGACTTCTAAACATGACAATTTCAAAAAAGATGATTCATGCTGTGAGGAATGCATCATGAATAAGGAAAGAAGTGCTCGAAAAAAAGAAAAAAGATTGAAGTAGATTTAAGTCAAAAAAGAGAACCAGCATCTGAAGAAATAAGAAAATTAGAAGTGAAAAGAAGAACAGTTTTGCAGAAAGCAAAGGATGAGGCAGAAGTGTTAGAACATGAAATGCAAAAATTGAAAAAGTTTTGTGGTTGAATGAACTTTAACTTTTGTCTACATTAAAAAAAATTTGTTTTTGGGTTTTATCATCTTAATTTTTAATAATGTTAGGTAACTGCAATTATCTTTATTTCCAAGTAATTTTTATCAATATAATATTTGTTGGTTATTATTCATTGAAGATTCTGAATCTTTATTACTATATATTAAACAAATTCACTATCAAAAATATAGCTTGTGGAAAGTATCGATTATCAAGGGGTGGTGGGGATAATAGTTAGTGTTTATGGAAGAGTAAACTTCCTGGCTGTAATCATTCTTTAAAGTTGCACCACCAAGGCCAAGTACTTCTGAAGTTCTACGAGTGAGATGAAATGACCTACAATTTTTCCAGGAGAGGTATTTTCACATTCTTTCCAGGGTTCTTTTACATGCCACATGGAACCGACGGCTTTACTTCCCCTCCGAAGGATGTTGAGCTATGATTTTTTTCTCGCTCAAGAAAAAGCCTTTGGCCTCTGTTGGGTTTGAACCCAGAAACATTGGGTCCTTAGGCGAGCACTTCACCCCAAGACCACTGAGGTCGACAGTGGTATAGGTCATTCAAAAAATGTAATGTGTGTGTGTGTGTGTGTGTGTGTGTTTTTTTAAAGATGGGTCGGATCCACCTTTTTTCAAGTCTGAAACTTCATTTTTTCATCAAATCCTTAATTAAAAATTGAATTTTAGAATATATTGTAAATATAAATGTTTAACTTTCCCAATAACTAGGATTTTTTCCTTCACTTCTGATTTTGTTTACATTAAATGATAAATTAATAATATGGGGTTTTGTTGTTAGGTTTTTCCTATCATTATTTTGGTTTACCCACAAGAAACTATTTAACTCTTTTAATATCTTTAAACAATAACTCAAACTAAGTACCTATTTAAAAAAATTATTATGATTTGAGTCTTGAATCCATGACTATTCCTTGTAGGTTCTAGGGTCCCATCCTTAGTATATACTAGAATATATGCGTCAGTACACTTGATTCTCGATGTAAAAATGTTTAACTATGACAGACCTAGGCCTACCCTAACTTCCTATTTTTTATGATTTTGAAATAGTGATTGTTTATCTCTGAGTACCTTTTATATACCGTATACTGGATTTCTTAAAAAAAAATACGTGAAATACTGGAAATTACTGAAATTTCAAAACTATTGTCAGGTAGACACCCTGTTAGGACGTATTCAAATTGTCACGCAATTAAAAACATTTCTTTTGAAACCTCTCTTTGTAGTTAGATTTTTTAAAGGAACAATTTTTACTCAATTCAATATCTAGTTAAACTAAACTCCAAACTTTTAAAATAATTCTATGAGAAACATATTCACAGTGCTTTTTGTTTACATAGATGGCCTCCTTAAGACATAACATTAATTAAAAACTATTACACCATAACATTACTATGTATCTACTTGCCCTCAACCTTCCTTCCATTACTGATGCTTATATTAATTAATTTTCCATTATGCAGGTTATGAGTAAGCATAACGTGAAGAAACTTTTATACTCTTCCTCTGCAACTGTTTATGGTACCCCTCAGAAACTTCCATTAACAGAAACGCATCCAACAGGGATAGGTTGCACCAATCCATATGGAAAATCAAAGTATTTTGTCGAAGAAATTCTTAAAGACTTGGTCACATCAGACAAGGTATGTACCGTTGTAGATTTGCTGTAATTTGTTTGTGTGATGACAACACACACACAAATTCCTCTTATATAAAATATATGTTTTAACAGTGACAGAATTTGTCTGTCAATATTTGTACTGTATGTTTAACGTGCAGACACCGAAGATGGTGTCACATTTGTACATCACAACTATTCTCAACTGACTTGCTTTCCTTGTTGTGAACAGTCATGGTCTGTGATATCCCTTCGTTACTTTAACCCCGTTGGAGCACATGAGTCGGGTCTTATTGGAGAAGACCCGCAGGGTGTTCCCAACAACTTGATGCCTTATATTGCTCAAGTGGCTGTAGGACGCCGCCCTGACCTTAAGGTTTATGGGAATGACTACGACACGCCTGATGGAACAGGTATGTTTCATTAGGACAAACAGGGTTTACTTTAATTTAATTAGATTATAATAACCCCTGTACTGATATATTTTTACAACTAAGATAGAAAAACTTTACCTATAATGACTTAGCTGTGCTCATACAATTTTCTCAATTTTCTTTTACCCATTCCTAACAAAAATAAAGCAAAGATGGATGCTATTTTTCTACACATGTAAATTTACTATAAAATTATTTATTTTTGAAAAGTTAAAAGATACATTTTTTTCTGTAATTTGATTTTTAATTTTAGAAATGTTTTGTTTCCTACCATTGTGTTTGATAGAAAATGTAACAATTTAATGGGAATAGTAATTTTTTATATATATATACATTTTTTGATATATATCAAAAGATCAACTACCTTTGTTTAATTCTTCCTTTGATATGAGGGTCAAGACGTAGGGAACGCGAGAAAAGACCAGTGTTTTTGGAGTTTTTTATAACAAAACTTTTTTTTGGTCCAAATAAATCAAATATTGCTTCTATACAAACATAGAGCTTAATTTTTTTCAAATGGTGATATCAACAGTTGTTAAATATCTGTCATGAGCGTAACAGCATTAGATGACAAACTTTTTAAACGAAGAGAAAAAGTTGTCATAAAATTCCAGGACACCCTTGTCAATTATTCAAGAACTGTTGATATCACCATATGAAGAAAAGTAAACTCTTTGTTAGTATAGATGCAACATTTGATTTATTTTGACCAAAAAAAGTTTTGCTATAAACACTGCAAAAATACTTCTATTTTCTCGCATTCCCTACATCCCTATCAAGCGCTGTATTATCCCCTCATAGCTCTATGGGCCAAGTTTCAATTATTGGTTGTAAATGGTAAAGGGAGGTTAATCAAGTGATATATAAGGGTTTCAATATTATATTTTAATCCAGAGGCATGTTGAGTACCTAAAATGATAATAAACTACATTTGCATTTGATTAAACAATGAATAAAAGATTGTGTTGCAACTATTTTGGCCTAACATGAGTAGACTACCTGAGATTGCGCTCAAAGTGAACTTCACTCACTTATACCACATGGCTAAGTTTTTGACTCCTCCAGGACTCGGATCATATTTTAATGGTGATGGATAGATATTGTCTGAAGCACAACACCCCAGCACTCTTGGCCATTGACATTCATCCTTTTAAGCATGATTTGTTGTAGGTGTGCGTGACTACATTCACATTCAAGACCTCGCAGTTGGCCACCTTGATGCTGCCAACAAGCTACTAAGTCCATCCTTCTCGGGGTTCAAGGCATATAACCTGGGCACTGGGAGTGGTCTCTCTGTGTTGCAACTGGTAAAAGCGTTTGAAGAGGCATCAGGGCGTAAAATACCGTACGAGATTGTCGGCAGGCGAGAGGGTGACATTGCATACTGCTACTCTGATGCCTCACTAGCCAAGCAGGAACTTGGCTGGGAAGCAAAGAAAGGGCTGAAAGAAATGTGTGAGTAATTTTTATACAGATATATACAGTCCTGCTCATTATGGTGACCGAGTACCTTAGTTCGATGTCAAAGGGACTGATGACTGATGATCAACTGGCCGTGCATAAAATAAGTTTTTATTAGTATGTCTAGTGTCTATTATTATTGACTTAACCTATACCATTTAAGGAAACAGGATTGAGAAACCTGCTTCGGTGGCTCTATAGTCTAAGGGGTCATACTTACAATATACTGGACTGACAATGATGGAAAGATTAGCATTCGAATCCCACTCAAGTGTACTAAGGGTGGTTTTTCTTAAAAAAACCTCTCCACACAAAATAGGTATACTTCCTCTAAATTCAACCTTCCTCATCCCTAACACAGCATAATTAGTATGTATACAACCCAAAGAGATAGTAAAACGCGGTGCTGAAAAAGTTGGAGAAGAATTGTAAGATTTTAAAAATAAAATTAAACTAATTCTAGCACAAGGTTTATCATTGATTAAGGTTGAGGAGGTTGTTTGGAGGAAATGCGTCCACATTATTATAAGGAAAGGTTGTGAAAACCACACCACAGTGTCATTGACTGAAATTCGAACCTCGACATTTCTGTAGAAATTTGGTCTTTTACAATCTTGACTTCTAAAATTGTTGTTCAAAATAATAATAATTATTATCATTATCATTATTATTATCATTAACTCTGATTGCCAAACCCTACCTTCACCTCTGACAAGACGTGTATTAATCACAACTTGTGAATGTGTGGAATGCGAGGCTTTCATTGTGGTTCGGATCCCACGTTAAAGTGTAGGTCCTCCATTTCATCTCACAGTCACCCTACCATTGCACATTAGCGTAAGTGCGTATAACCTGAATGGGCAATAAGACATGGTGCTAATAATTAATAATAATAATAATAATAATAATAATAATAATAATAATAATAATAATTAGGTCTATTATTAACAATTTAATTAATAATATAAATAATAATTATTATTAACAATTTAATTAATAATAATTTAAAAAATAATAATAATTATTATTATTTTAGAGGCCCATCAACACAAGAGGTCATTAGGACCTCGTGTTGTTCAAAAGCTTATTTCAAAATTAGATTGTTTCCATAAACAATTATTGCATTTTTATTTTATTTTAAGGTGTAGAGGATATAGTTAGATTATGTATGATATTTCAGATTTATCTAAGCACTGGTGCCTTAAAGACAAACAAAAGACGTGTTTTCAAACTCTCATCAAAAATCCCCACCAATTAAAGCTAAATTATGAAATTCTTTCTACGAAGATCACAATATTTGATGTGGAAGATGTTTACAAAGACAAAATAATAAATTAAAATAGCACAATACTTGCAATATGAATTTCACCTATTTAGTAATTATTGTATAGCTGCTTCCTTGCCGCATGGTCTAAGGCGTCACACTCATGTTAGACTAGGCTGCTGATGATAGAGAGATTGAGGTTCAAGTCCTGGTTGGGTGTATTGATGTTTTTCCCCTTCAAAAATGGTTTTACACACTTCCTCAATGAAAATGTGGGTACACTTCTTCTAAAATTCAACCTTCCTCATTCCTACTCATTATTGTAATTAGTACATATGCACATAACCTAAACAGATATTGAGTCTCGTTGTGCTAAAAAAAGTATCTTTTATATTTTGTATATATGGGGAAATGTACAGTTACTGTAAGGATGGAAAAAAAACAGATAGGAAAACGAACATCACATGGCCTTCACAATAAAATGAAGAGCACAACTCACTTTTTACATTGCTGTTATTGGACAAAGAGGCAAAAACTTCCTCTTGAAGCATATTATTGACTGCTATTTGTATTTCACAAGACAATGTGAAACATGCAACACACTTTTGTAAAAGAAGAAATCACTAAACACAAAAGAGGGAGAAAAGTGCAAATGGTAAGGAATAAAAAGATACACAGGAATCATAAACAGTTGTGTATCTTTTATAATCTTTATCATAAATAACTCTTTAAGGAAAACTTCTTTTCACTCTCTGCGCTCCACAGGAAGTTGTGTTTCACATTTCATACACCCTCCTGATGAGTTTAGATAGATTTAAACCTAGGACTAGGGATTGAGAGATAATGATCAATTTTATCCAAGAGGCAGCCATTATCTCTTTGTCTGATGGCAGCACTGTAAAGTGTTATTGTGGTAGTGTGAACATGAGTTAAGGGCAGGTTTTTTTTTATAGCAAAACTTTTTTGACCAAGATTAATAAAATATTGCTCTAGTAGAAACATATGGTTTAATTTTCTTCACACAGTGATATCAACATTTGTTGAATATCTCTCAAGAGCATAACAGCATTAGATGACAAATATTTTAAACATAAAGAAAAAGTCATTAAATTCCAGGACATCCTTGACTGATATTCAGGAACTGTTTAGTTCACCATGTGAAGAAAATTAAACCCTATGTTTATACTGGAGATTTATATGATTTCTTTAGACCAAAGAATGTTTTGGTATAAGAACTGCAAAAATACTGACCTTGGCTCATGTTTCCTACCCTAACTGGGTTCCTAATACCCCCTGGGGTGAGCAGAATCTACAAAGTGACTATTGGTAAGTCTTAGTCTTTAATGATTTGTTTGATAATTTTGCAAATAAAAAACGTTTCAGGTGAGGATGTTTGGAGATGGCAATCAAAGAATCCACAAGGCTTCCAGACAGAAGCAACAACAAAATAACCTTTAAAACATGGCAACTTTTTTCACAGCTGTCGGGAATTATAGACACATGCTTACTTATCTCACTGAAATTACAGTATATTTTATTTTATCTAGTAACAATGACTAACCATATGGGGTATCTTCTAAACAACATTTTTAAATTCTTGTCATTAGAACGTGCTTGATTTTGGTGGAACCTCATTCATTTTATGAGTTTAAATTGTCAAAATAATGAAAAATACCTATTTATACTAAATCTATAAATTTTAGCAAATGAAATTTCTTCTAAGTTTATATTAGTGGTTCATTCTATCATAAAATAATGTTTCATATACATTTTGATTGACTGTTTTAACCTCTTTATCTATTATCAGTACAAAACTATAATTTTCACCAGTATAATTTATTTTATGAAATTCTGCAATTACAAAATTGTTAATTTTGTTATATATCTATAAGGAAAACCTCTTTTCCCTTTATGAGGGAATTGTAGGCTATTATATTTGTAAAAGGTACAGGAAAAGTGGATAGAAACATATAAAAGGAACAAACACACTCTGAATTTGTGTGTTCATCCCTTTTATATGTTTCTATCCACCTTAACTGTATTTTGAAACTATTAATACAATTTAGCACTTGAATGTAACATTTTACATGTTGTTGATGTTATTTTTAAGTGTGACAAAACACTTTATACTTTGAATTATGGAAAGTTTGCACTTTAAGTGTGTGTCACATAGATTTTTCTTTGTGCTATTTTCTTCTATTGCATGGTGTGCATATAATACAATTGCATTTAGATTCTTATATTAAATCTTTTAGTTATTTTCATTTTTTTTATGATCAAAAATACAAAACATCTTTTATCATTGACCAAATGTGATAAAGTAATTAACGCTTGATAAAACTTAATACAGAATTTAAAGAATTACTCAATATCTTGACAGCATGATGGAACAAATTGAATGCCAAATTTCTCACTCATCTGACATGCTACTAATCTATTTTTCTAATGCTTTCATTTAAAATAAATAAATAAAATTAATCATAGCACAATACATTAGGGGTGTACAAAACTTTGGAAATTCTAACTTGGCTTTAAAAAAATCTTATATTTGGCTTTGAAAAAACATTCTGGTTTCGACAGTTAAAATTCTCATTAATTTCCTTTATAGCTATTCTGAGAGTGTATGTCTAACATATTCACATATGGAAAGAAAACTTTGAAGCAGTTGATTTGCATATTATAATGGTGGGTTGATCCATCAGCTTAGTGAAATATTACAAACAGATGTATAATAAACACATTTTCTTACTGATTTTAGTGTATGAAGTTATATAACATAATATATATATTTTTTTCCTGGTATAAAACAACTGATACAAACTTTTCAAACTTCGGATTGGCTTTGAGAATATTATATAAATTCAATTTTAGTATGTTTGAAATTGAAAAAGTGGACTTTTCTCATCTCTTAATACATATTTTAATTAGTATTTTTGAACAAAATAAATAATTTCTTGTGAAAATGGTTAAGTTCTTCAATGCTTTGGACATTTAAATTTGGGTAATGTTTGATCACATGCATTTAACAATTACAGTAGAAAATATCACTTTAAATGATTTTATGTAACACAATTTTTTGTTGGTTTTCAATATCTCAAAATATTAATTTCTAGTCATATTTTATGGGTGAAACTAATTATTTTGAAAGCTTATATGTTTATGTATTGAATTTTACTGATGGCAACTTAGTAGTCAACTTGCACTATTTTTGCTATGAATGTATTTCTGATGATTGTTATATTTTCAAAAAGCCTAATTTGATTTGTTAGAGCATAATTTTGATATAGTGCAAAGTAAACCTATATATTTGTTGCTGAAAATGTATTCCTGGTGAGTTTGTTTTGTTATTTTATGTATATGAGACTAAACATTTGATGTTGGAAGTACAAAATTAGATTACAGAGATACTATTTTATTTATACCAAAGCAGTAACAATGTGTTCATAAAAATGAGCCAAGTCTGATCCTGTTTGCACATTATTGTCCAATAGCGTGTGTAAAATACAAGGTAGACATACTTTATCTTGCTAGATATGCTTTAAGTATTTATGTATGTTTGTAAGCCTGTGCGAACCTTTGAAATTTCTAATCTTATTTAAGATTTGGATTCGATTAAAAATTTCAAATCTCAATAAATCTTAGATTTGGATTTGATAGGTTTAGGTCAAAATATGAATCTAAAATTCATACTTAATAAATGAGTACAATCAGACCGGAAACCAGTTGCGTGGTAGAGTGAAGAGAGAAATTATTAACTTTAGTTCGAGGTTGTAAAGGAATGACATGGGTGACAATTGTTTGTAATAGTGAATATGTTGTACTATGATTAAAAAAGTGGTGTAAGCTTTGGTTTTTCACTTTTTGAGATTAGTGCTATTTATTAAAAAAACAACTAAAATGAGTCTAAAATGTTTTTCAACATTTTTTGAAATATTATCATAGTAAGCCTAACGAAGGTGTTAGATTCAGACCTATTCTTAAAATAAAATATTTGATCAAATTTTTTTCTGAGCATAGGATTAGACAAGGATTTGATTCGATAAAATAAATTAAACCGTGAAATTCAATTTGGATCTATTCACGTTAGTTGGCCAAGATTCGGATTCAGCTCAAAATTGAAAATGATGAATTTGCACAGGCTTATATGTTTTAGATAAGTGACTTCATTTCACAATGTTTACTTTAAAAAGATTTTTTTAAAGTTAAAATTAGAGGGTTGCGAGTAGGCATTTTCACTTTGAGTCAAGTTTGAACGAAAACCTTTTTTATTCAGAGTTCAAGTGGTATAAAGCATGATTTGCACAAGAAATATTTTAAGTCGAATTTCTGTAATAGATCCAAGCATAAACCATAAATAAGTATAAACATATATATTTTTTTTTTTTTAGAATTCAGTTTTTTGGAAAAAATTTATAATCACACAAATTCGAATTTTTAAATAAATTTAATATAACTCTACAATTTTTAAAAATTAGACAAAAAGAAATATTGAGTGACTCTATTTGCTATAAAATTATATCATAAAATTAATCAAACTAGGGAACTTCAAGAAAAAGATTGAAATTTCCAAGCACTCAAATTTTTTGAGTTTTGTAAAAATCTTTCAGTTGAGTTCTAGCAGCTACTAACAATTGACTCTTACTCAAATTTTTGACTTCTCGCACACCCATAGTTAAAATTCATCTGAAAAAATGTATCTATTAAAGTATTTATTTTAATTTCTGACCACAGAAGTAAAGTTTCTAGTCATTTTCTAACTATTGCTACCTTAGGATTAACAATGTTTTTAATGTAAAGTTCCTTTTAGGAATATGTTTCTATGAATTAATTTAATATTTTCAAAAAAATATATTTCTTTTAAAGAAAACTATACTAGGGGAAGTGTTTTTTTTTCTATGTTGTTTTAAATGCTAGTTACCATTGAGGGGGTATTGCTACATCTATAAAAAAATAGTTACTGGCGTGCTTAGTTTTGGGTACAAATTTCTACTAACTTTATGGTAGCCTAGTTATGTTTAGTTGCATTTAAATGTTTATTTTGTTGGGTAAAACCTAGCATCTAGTCGTATTAGTTTGTCCTTTGGGTTTCAATTCTAGTTCATTTTTTCTCCTACATGGTGTAGTGAGAAAATAATATTTTTAGAGGGGTTTAATGTTTATATTATATGTCGCATACTTTATATTATATGCTAATTAAATATTTTAGATGAGCCGTTCTCTAAAAAGGCTTTCTTTTAATAACTTTGACTAATTAATTAAAAAATAAATGTGTATATCATATAACATGTTATTAGATTCTGAATGAAAATTTTTTTCTCTTAAATTTTGTAAAATACAGTAGAAACACTATACGTTAATGTAAAGTAAGGGATAATGAAGGAAGCCAACCTGAAAGGATAGTTAGGCTAGGCCTATATAGTGGCAAACACACTTCTCTTTGTGTTTGTCCGTATCTAGGCCTAGCCTAACTATCCTTTCTGGTTGGCTTCCTTCATCATCACTTACTTTACATTAATATACAGTGTTTCTACACTGTCTTATTATACATTTTCAAGCCATTAGGCAATAATTAATTTTGTTTCTTAAATTAGTTAGCAAACACTTGCTCACCTCATTAGGAGTTATTTTAAAAAGAAACAGAAACAGATTTGAATATATTAGTAAGGAAACTTTTTTTCACTTTTTGAGGTACATTTTGTTATATGTGGAAGAAGGTACAGGAACGTTTGTTCCTTTTATTTGTTCCTATCCCTCTTTGCTGTACATTCTTCAACAGATAAGATTTAAATTAGAGATGGGCCACTTGAATCTTCGAATCCACCTAATCCTTACAAGTATTCGAGATTCGAGGATTCTATGGTCGAATCTTTCACCTCATAAACAAAGCATAATATTTTGAATTCAAAAATTACTTAGGCCTACTTGAAAAGCAGAATTTAATCCGTAATCTTTATTTTGTCGGAAAAAAGAAATTAGCATGAATAAAATAATAATATAAAAAAATATAAAAAAAATTGTTAGGTGTGGAAAATCTTAAGTGCCTAGTACCCTACCCAACCACCTCAATGGGAAACTTGGACTCGACCGTTTTGGCACATGCTCACTTCTAAAACTTTCACCCCACGAACAATCTTGTAAATATTTAAATGAACACATTAAAACTCTTTGAAAACTGAAAATCAAAACTAGAATTACAAATAAATTCAAAATAAAAAAATAAATTACGGCTTTTTTTAACATAAATAATAATACATTACACACGATTCAAAGTCTGCCGCCATGACTTATATTATGTTTACTCGCCAGAGTGATGATTAAAATAAAGATATTGTTAATTCTTACTACTCAACTGGTTTTAATTATCTACAATTATGCAAAGAACCCAAATTCATTGCATAAGATCCTTAAATTAGACATTTTGTTGGGTTTCATGAAAAATAAATACTGACAGCCCCGAGAAAACTGTTTATTTATGCCTACGACCTACGTATTGTATATCGATTGTTTGAAATCGATTCAGGTAGTATGCTCGCTTAGTAAGCGCTCTCGAGTTTTAAGAATCAAAATAACGACTTGCTAATTCATTATTTGTTTTTAAATTAATTTTAACTAAGAGTTTATTATTTTTTAATATGTTATTGAAGTAATTGTAAAAATATTCAAACGTAGTCCTGCCTTATAAAATGGGAATGAACATATTGGAGTTGAAAATATGTTTGTGTTTTAAATAAAATGTCTCAGAAATCGATATATCGCAAGAATCGAATGTATTTCTTGTTTTCTATATAAAGATAGATAATGAATATATAAGAAAATAATAATTAAACATACTAAGCATTATTGAGTTCACTATTTCCAATGAATGTTCAATTGTTAAGCATTCGGTTTTAGTCTTTATTTAAAATATTTGTTTGTATTTTTATTTTTTCTATCTTATTAAAATAAATTATATTCCTTCAATGATGATTAAAGTTGATCAAAGGATAACTATGCCTAATCTGTTTATTTCACATGTTTTTTTAGAAACTTAACTCATTCTAACAACACTTTTAAAAATAACTAAAGTACACTCAAATTTTGATTGATTTGATTTTTAAACAATAATATGAGTCTAGATTGTTTAATTTGGCTGGATTTTAACCTGTATCTTGCGAGGGGTGGTTGGGGTTGATTAAAATTAATAGCATGATTGAAATAAATCTTAATTTACAGTTCAGGCCTTTATTGTGTAATGTAGGTCGATTTGTAAATCATTAAAATTTCTAATAATTTGTTAGGATTCGGATTCGAGAAATAGTGGATTCGACCCATCTCTAATTTAAATAACATATTTTTACCTCCACCATGATTAAAAGTGTACCTATACTGTTTATTATTAAATTATAATATTTAATTAGCATATCTAATCAGAAGATTTATCGTTCTTTTAATCTTTTAGTCACCATATTATAACAAAAGACCTAAGTTTGTTTATGGATGAAAGTATGTTTGCCAAATTGTTTTTTGTGATTAATATTATTATAAATAACTATGTAATGATTGTTAATAAAGTTGTTGACCAAAAAAAATATATATTTTAAAATTTGAATGTTATCCTTTATATATTAGAATATTGAAAGAGATCATTAGTTTTGAAAAATGTCCAAATTAAGATAAATAAAATTACATATTAATATTTTTGCTAAGCTTGGGTATGTTACATAGTAGTATATGATGCATATCACAAATTATTAATATGACAAACTTAACAAACCTTAAATCATTTGTTTACCACTTGACAGAATTTAAATATTTGAGGCTGTTTTAATAAATAAGTAGACGCCGAAATTTTACAAGACTTTTTAACTTTTACTTAGAACATTAAAATGGCTATAAAGCATATTATTTAAAGTTTATTGTAGCATAATCATAATACATGTGTGAATTAAAACAAATTTGAATCTTTTTGTAAAATTTATTACTTGGCCTTTTAAATGCAAATTATATCCAATCTAATAATAACATTCCAGTATACAAAAAACTTCCTTCAGCCTAGTAAGTTTATTTCCTTCAAGTAAAGAACATAACTAAAATGTGTGTTTGAACCTGTTGTTTTAACTGTTCTTATGTGACCAAATACAGAAGAAAAATAAACTGCCTAAGAAAGCTATAGGATTTTTTTCCCCCTCTATATTTATTTGTTACATATTTAAAAATTAAGCTGTAGTTTTTATATTTGTTTCACTATACCACTTTAAATAAAAGTTGATTTGTTACCATTTAAAAAAATTAATTTTTTTTTATACTTACAGACTTTTTATAGTGAAATTTGAATAGATAAATAGCCTTTCATTTAGCAAAATCCTATCATTTTTATTTACTACAAATCAGGGTCTATAAATATGGTGACAACTAACAGAACTATCACTTGAGTACTTTGGTCTTGTTACCTTATTTATTGAAATACCCCATCGTTCATTATAATTAGAAATTTGAGCATTCCATTTATTTTTTAACTTAATTGCTTTTTTTTCCCTCAAATTCAGATTGTAGATTGTTAGATTAAATAAAAGAAGTGGGTGCAACCCATCTTTAGCTTTCTTCCATTTATTTCTTGGCCCCCCTTGAGGTCTTTTTTCTACATACTTCATTTCCAACATTTTCCATACTCATTACATGTCCATATCATCTCAGTTGTGCTTTCTCTATCTCGCATACTCCCTGAACCCTTACTTTTCCCCTGAGAACTTCAGTCCTTATCCTATTTATCTCTATGACAGCTAACATGTTCCTCACAAACTTCATTCCCATGGCCTCCACTTTTCTAGACTCTCTTACATTCAATGTCCATGTTTCTGCTGCATATGTGACAATGGGTACAAATTATGCACTGTAAACACTGCCTTACACAAGGGACCTTCTCTTCTCCATAGCACCTATAGAACAACTCTCCCTGCTGTCCTCTTCTCATTAGATCCTCTCTACTTCCACCTTTCACCTCAATCACGCTTCCAAGAAACCTACCTAGTGGGTTTCACTTAGCTTCTCCTACTTAATCCTGATCTCACTGCCAAGTGGTGTACCCCAGAATCTGAGTAGCCTGCAGAAGGTTGGGTTGAAGCCCAGCAGAGGCTAGGTCAGGTGCAGACAGGAAACTGGTCAAGGCCAATACTAACACGCTTGGAATAGGGTCGCGCCAGTTGGCTCCCAGCTAGGTGATGATGGGCTAAGTCATCATCAGCAGTCAGCACCCATAGCATCAGTTAGGGAAGGCTACCACCAAAAGGTCTGCCTGAGGACCTGTGCGGCAACTCTGCTACTAAGGTATATGTCACGACAGGTATAGTAAGCCAGTGGATGAAATAAACCAAAGCATTCGAGAAAAATGAAGTAAAATGCCAGATTGGAAAAATCGCCGACAACCATAAGCTACAAATAGGGACTCTGAACACTGGTACACTGACTGGAAGAGTAGAGGAGATTGTGGATTTAACAAATGAGAGGAGAATGGATGTCCTGTGCCTGAGTGAGATCAAGTAGAGATGGAAATTGGGTGGGAAATAATGGAGGAAAAACAGATTAGGCTTTGTAGTGAGAGAACGGATTCAGGTGGAGGTGATAGGGATGAATGACAGGATGATAAAGGTGACAATAAGGGAAAGAGGAAAAAAGATGGAGGGGATACAAGTGTATGCCCCAGAAGTGGGGTGCTCAGCAGAAGACAGACAAGTTTGATGAAGATCTAGAAAGGTATATGGGAAACGAGTGGTAGGTAGTAATGGGGGCTCTTAACACAAAAGTAGGAAAAGAGAGAAATGAGGAGGGTAAAAGGCTGTTGGAGTCATGTGCAAGATAAAGATTAAAGTGGCAAACGGCTGGTATAAGAAGGAAAGAAAAAGCCATAAGTTCACTAAAGACAGCCGAGATGGGGAGCTAAGGTCGGCGATAGACTACTGTCTCAAGGATGAAACCATGAAAAGACAAATCATAATATCAACTTAAAGTGGGTCATTAGCTAGTGACCACAGGTTGTTGGTGGCAGATATAGAGGGATGGGAATGTAAAAGAAAGGTTGTAAAACACAAAGAAAAATAAAGAGGAAAAAGAGATTTACCTTAGAAGGGTAAGAATCTTAATGCCCAAGGATGAGTTTCAAAGTGTAGATGTGAGATGGGAAAAGTTTAAGAAAAGTTTGGTGAGAGCTGCATTGGAGGTATGTGGGAGGACAAGAGGAAGTGGAAGGAGACACCCTGGTGGAATGACAGGCTGAAGAAAGCAGTGGAGGAGAAGAATAAAGCATTAAAAGGCGTTTTAAGAATAGCAATGAGGTTACAAAGGAAGAATATAGGGAGAACCGAAGAGTGAAGTGGGTGGTACAGGAATACAGGAAGTATTGCATAGAAAAATGGACAGATACACTGGAAAGGAACCATGGATGATACATTTTGAGATGAACTCGGAAGAGGAGAAAAGGGGGTCCACATGGAAAGATGTGGAGGATGCATTAAAGAGGATGAAACAAGAAAAAGCATCAGGTGTGGACAAACTGACTCTGGAAGCAGAAAAAAGTTCTGGAAGACTGGAAAAAAGGGAGTTATAATACCTACTTTCAAGGAAGACAGGAAGAGGTGTGCAAATTATAGGGGGATAATGCTGATGTGACACTGTACAAAAATATATGAGAAGATAATGGAAAAGAGAATAATAAATAAAATGAGAGGAAGGTGAAGAAAAGAACAGCATGGATTTAGGGAATAGAGGTCTATAAGTGACTTGATCTTTGCTATAAGACAGCTCATATAAAGAAGGTATGAATTTGTGAAAGACTTGGTAATAGTGTTTATGGATGTGGAGAAGGCATATGATAGCGTGGATTGAAATAAAGTTTGAAAAGTGATGGATTAGGCCGAAGTGGAAAGAGGAGTGGTAATAAGAGTGAAAAGCATGTATGATAATAACACGAGTTTTGTTAAGATGAATAGGGGAGGATGTAGTGGTTCCAAATTAAAAATGAAGTGAAGCAGGGGGAGTGCCCTCTCACCACTATTATTTGTAATGGTAATGGAAATGATAGATAAAGTGGCAGGAAAACTTGAGGAATTAATGAATGTCATGATGTTTGCTGATGGCTTGATGGTATGGGGGGAAATTGAAGATAAAGTACAGGAACAGTTACAGGGTTGGAATGAGGAAGTGATAGTGTGTGGAATTAAAATTTAGCATGGTGAAATGTGAAGTAATGGTAAAGACAGGAAGAGGATATAACTCTTAGTAAAGCTATAAAATAAATATAACATTTGTTTTAAACAGGAAGATATAGTTTTCATTTCATTTCAGATAATTTAAATCTGGTCAAAGTATACTCATTTTAGTGATTAAAATAAATGAGTTAAAATTAATTCAATTGAATTACTATGGAAGCAAGGTCAGGAAAGTGTAAGGAACAAAAAGGACATTCAGAGTAGAAAGAAAAAAACAGAGTGGCAATAGTGTTAAGTGTGAACCACGTTCCTTTTTCAAGTTCATTTACCATCCTCTTTACTTTGAAATATAGCAAACTTGCCTCGCTTGGTTTTACCATGGCAATAATGTTCAAGATATATTTTTAGGTAAAAGGTTGTAAGTACTATGAATTTTTATTTTTATTTTAAAATTTAATTTTGGTCAAAATGTGCCTTTTTAAGTGAATGCAAATATAGTCTGATTGCAATTAATAATGTTAAATATCCACTTATTCTTGTTTTTGTATTTTGCACCCCCACCTCCACCCACTTATTATAAGAAATGAACACACCTACTAAGAATCAACAATTTGTTTTTATTATTTCGAAGTTGCTCTGTCAAGCATAATCATATCTAAAAATTTCTTCTAAGTTAAGAAAGTTTTACAATTAACAGATAAAAAGGGCTTAATTAACCAAGTATATTTTTTATGATAGTAACATTTTTACATCTAAAAATCGGGAAGAACATTTCAACAGTGGTCATTACAAAGAACAAAAAACATTACTTCTACCAATAGACATGTCAAAGTTGGAGAGCTATACAATCAACACAAGGGTATCATACATAGATAAGACTACCTATTATTTATAGACCTAGCTTACACATATTTTACATCAAGTGAGGGTACATACACATTTAATCCAACAGAATTTTGATGTGTACCATTATGTATATGAGCACAAAACTACTTTTGCTCTTCTGCTAAAATAAGATTAAATAACTTGATCTATTGATGAACCGAATTGGGAAAAAATCATGCAGTACAAATCAAATACTTGACATATTAATAAATAATCAAATTGAAAGTCAATTACAAACACTATATTGTGCAATTATGTTACCTTTATATTGATTAAATAATGAAACTAGTAATGAGAGTGGATGCAAATCAACTAAAAATCGAACACTCAAATCCTTGGGTTTTCTAATGAGATTCAAGATTGGTAAAAAAAATCTCAGAAAAGTATCTTAAATACAATAAAAATTAAGACCTTGGCTTCAAATAACATTTTTAAGCAATTGGTAAAAGGGATTAAATATTCTTTTGTAGTTGGGAGAAGAACCAAATCACAAAAAATGACAAAATTTTGTTTATTAATTGAGGTAATATAAATGGCAAACAAAATATAATTTGTCAGTGGTTCCAGGACTTAGGAAACTTATATTTAACAAAGTTTAAATATTTTAACTTTAACCAAAATTGTACATTTTTAAAGATTTGCGAATTCAAGAAATATAGGTTTTGAGCCATCTCTAAAATTAACCATCATTTTACCGTTTGCCGAAACAAATCCCCGAGTCAAGTCTAAATAACCTTAGTAGCAAAGTAAACTATCTAAAGAAATATATGCAATATTTAGAAGCAAATTTGTCATGTCACCCTCTTTTGAAAATAATTGTTTGACTAGAAATATAAAGTCAAACTTAGAAGCCATTCTATCACACACAAAATTAAGTTTTTAACTTTTTCTAAGCGACACACCATTCATTGGTAAAAGTTAAAGGAGATTTGCAATTATCATAATAATAGAGAAGACAGTGCAGTACTATCAATCTCTAATTAGGTCACTGGCAGTATTAACACATTCAACATTGCCATAAGATGTCAAAAGTCTCAGCCATATTGAACTAATTACATTAAAATAATGTGATCCCACATTCAACCAAACTATAAATAATGTTTTTTTGTTAAAAATGCCCACGTTAAATTATATATATTTGTTGTCTGTTTTACTTCAACATGAAAGCATAATTTTGACATGTCGTCATATATAATAAAACAAACTATTACTGTAATTAATGATAGTTGTCAAGCATGTGAACATGTTAAGTTGTGCAGATACATATTTTCTATTTAGACAATGTGATTATCCCCATAACCTAGTTTAAGATCGATGGTTCTTCCTACTCGGCGGGTAGAACTCGGCATGTATATTTGGAAATTTTCGGCAGGAAGAGCAAGGTTCAAATCTTGGTCGGGTCTACTGATGGTGATTTTTCCACTCTCCTTTCATACAAATGTAGGTACACTTTCTCTAAATTCACCCTTCCTCATTCTTAACTCATTAGCATAATTAATATATGTAAATAACCTGAAAGAGTATTAAGACGGGATGCTAAAAAAAGTAAAAATATGCTTTATTAAAAAAAAAGTTCAAAAATTATCTCCAAAGCAAAAGATTCACACAAATGTGTCTATACCTTTATTTATCAATACATAGTTTTTTAAAAAGATGTCTGCACTAGGGTATTAAAAAAGCTTATTCCAATTTTTAATTTCTTTATTTAGCACCTCTTCTTACTACCTGTTCAGGTTATAGGCATATGTACTAATTACACTAATGAGTCAGGAATAAGGAAGGTTGAATTTAGAGGAAGTGTAGCCACATTTGCATGGAGGAAGAGTGAAAACCATTACGAAAAAACCACCCTCGGTACACCCGACCAGGATTCTAACTCCAATTTCCCTGTCAGCGACAGTCTAGTCTAATATGAGTCACAGCTTGACCATGCGGGCTCACAAACAGGTTTAACCCACTATTAATTATTCAGTACTTACATTTGAAATAGTAAAAATTCAACAAAACAGGTAGCTTATTCTACTATCACCAATAGCTGCACAAATAACAAACCTGTTGATACCAACATTAGAAACGGAAAATAGATGGTGAATTAAAATGCAAAGTAGTTGACTAGAACAACATGGCACAATTTGTTCACAACCACTCTCATTTTAACTTGCATATTTATTAAGAGAATTCAATCAAAACAATCTTAAAACTTATTCAAGATTATCCTTTCAGAATATGAATACATCGAATGAATGGCAGATACATATTATGAGGAATACTTGTGTTATAACTTGGTTTTAAAATATTTCATTTTATCTAACCAATAAATTCCTTACATTATAGAACAATATTTTTGTGAGCATTAACACACCAGGGTTTAAAATGTCCTATAATTACTGATACATTACAGTATTACAACTCTTATACAATAGCAGAATCAAAACATTTTCTCACACCAGAAATTAAATAGCACAGGAGCAAAAATGTTTTTAAGTGGAATGTAAAATGTTTTGGGTAATATATTTAAAGGTCAAACAAAATAACTTTGGGGAAGTAAGTGAAAATCATGAAAACTATGTACTTGATTTTTCTCCTTTAAATTAAAAAATATAAAAGAAAAACATGTTAAAAAATCCATTTTGAAATCATACATATTACATTAAATAATTAATATCAAAAACTTATTTGCTATGTATCAATTTTTTTTTCCTGATATAAACCTTTAAAAACTACAACTATACATTCCACAAACATTTGCCATTAATGATTCTATCTGTTAGCCTTAAAGGAGTATATTAGTTATCAGACTTTCACAAGTATGTCCAGTATTATTACAAGGTGAATTGTTGACCAGTATGTGTGTACATCTAGTTTTATAGTTTTATTTTCTAAGAGAAATATAAATTTACCTCCTTAAAGGGAGTGTGATCATATACCATTGTTGAGATTTTAAAAGTATCTCAACTAGGACTGATTTGACAAAAATGAAATTTCACTCGTTGACTCAAATTAAGTCTCCGGTGCATGACTGAACATATTTTAACTAAATTTGCAGTTATGCTCAACACCAATCTAACACAATTGTACAAACATTATTCACGTTTACAAATGTGCACAAATAAATAACTACATTTGGTTAAAAAAAACACCAAGATTAAGTCTTCTAATTTCACCAACATTCCACCTCAAACTTAAATATAAGAAATCATTCATTGTTTATCATTTGTGCATCAACTTAATCAACAGCACCTATTTAATCATTAATTTCAATAACAATGTGAGCCACACTGGTGCTCACACCGACTAAATGTAAGCGCAACTAATCTGGTTTGTCAGTGACAAAGTTGGGGTTTGAATCCCAACCAGGCGCAATTGTGGTGGTTTTTCCTAATAGTTTTACACTCTCCCTCTACACAAATGTGGGTAGCTTGAATGGGTAGTAAGACACTGCAAAGCCAAAATAAACAAATTAATAAGTGTTAAGTTGTGCAACTTTGCCCTAGGTTATTAACATTTATAAGTGTCTATGTCTGTAGGTTATTCTCATTCCAGTCTTTAACTCTTAACCCACTTTTACGATGCTCGGATTGAAATAATTATTTACAGAATCAGCCATTAGGTTTTAAAATATCTCAAAGGATGAATATCATGTCAAGTTTTATATATAATTGATTGATACTTCTCAAGAAGAGTATGTAGACCAAAATATACGGATAAATCATTCAATTAAACTTTTTATAGGCCATATACCTTTTTTAAGCAACATATCATTTGATACGGTTAAGGAGTTTAAATATTTAGGAACTATTTTAACTTGCTAATCGATACTAGATTGTAAATTAGGAAAATAATAGTACTTGGGAAAACATGAGTACTATCCAGTTACAAATGATATACACCATTATTGTGCTTTGTAATCAATGCAGCTATGTGAAATCGTGTGCTACTATGCATTGCAGCTGCAGGAAGAATGGTTTAGAGAGTAAAATTGTTTGTGCTCACTGTTATGAAGATGGTTGTCAAAATAAACTGATGAAGATATTGATGAAGATTGTGAACTAGAACTGCTATAAAATAAACCGGGCAAAAGTTCAGAATATTGTAATCAATGCTTGTATTTTTGTTTAATTTATGCTTTTCCTCAAAATACCAAGTATTTTGTAATTTAATGTTGTTTCAATCCTAATTTTTTTTAACAACAATTTACATTTAATTTCCGATTAGAATAGGTTTGATATAATATTTAAAATTTGTTATATACAATGAACTTTAATTTCCAATAGAGTTACAATATAAATCTAGAAAAACCTATTTTTGCCACCATTTGTTCAAGATGGTGGCGGTGTCCCTAGCACTAAATGGTGTGAACTTTGGATTTGTTATTCTACAAATTTATTTCTATTCCAGTTTTTTTAGGGGTTTGGGCTATCTTTTTCTTTATCTTTCCTGGACTAAACACAAAAAATCTCCATAGAACAGTTACGTAGTGTCAATATAATCGGTGATATCTTTGTAGCGATTACCTTTACAAAAAAATAAAATAATAATATAGGGGTTGAATTTGTATAAAATTATATTTTCTTTCATTTTGTTCTTATGAAAGATTCACATACATGCAGCCATTTACGAGATAAGACTAGAAAACCTATTTTCACTGCCATTTTTTCAAGATGGCGGCAGTTTCCCTTGTGCTAAATGGTGTGAACTTTGGATATGTTACTCTACATATTTATTTGAACACGATGGTGAAAAATTCATTTCTATTGCAGTTTCTTTGACCCCAAACTGTATCTTTCCTGGATTAAATGGCTGAAGATGGAAGAAGGAAAAATTACCCGGCCAGCAATCTGAAAAAACGAAGCATGGCGTAGTAAGGCATAGCTTAGCTTCCTGTGTAAACCAACCAGGGTTCCTACACAAAATCATGAAATTTTTTCCAGGACATTTCAAGGATTTTGTACAATTCCTCTAGGACAAGTGTATAAAGTAATCTTAACAAAATACACATCAGTACATAGTTTATTTGATTTAAATACAAATATTTTGTAATGCAGGCTCCCAATTCCCCTAAGTCTGCACCTTCTTACACCTTTTGTTATTTTTAAAAATGTATTTGATGACACAATAAGTTATTTGAATAAATAAAACAAAACATAAGCTCACTTGCAAATAATCATTGGTGAAATGTGGGTAACCCCTTTCACAGTGATGTTAAAAGGTCAGGGGCTGGATGTTGTGTCTGTTCTAGATATAAGTTAGTTTATAAGTTGTGTGCAGATATAATCAATCAGTTTAAAAAGTGTATGTTAAATATCACAAATAAATATATCACTTGCAACTAGAAGTTATATTAATTATGTTTTAATTACTTTTTATTTCTAAGGTTTAAATATAATAAAGGTTATAAAAAAGAGTGTACAATCGAGTGAATAGGAGTATGTTATTGAATGTTCTTAGAGAGTATGGTATGAATACTTGGTTAGTAAATGCAATTAAGGCGTTGTATGATGGAAGTAAAGCATGCATTAAAGTGGAAGGAGATTTGAGTGAATGGTTTGACATTGAACAGGGTGTTAGACAAGGTTGTGTTATGTCTTCATGGTTATTTAATGTTTTCATGGATAAGTGTATGAGGAATGCTTGAGGACATGGTTTACAAATGGACACTGTGAATGTGAGAGTGCTGTTATATGTAGATGATGCCGTATTAATGACTGAGAAGAAAAGTGACTTGCAGAATGCATTAAATTGTTTGAGTGTGGTGACAAACAGAATGGATCATCGTATGAATGTCTCCAAAACTATGGTATTGTTTTTTGATAAGGACAGATCAGAAAATGATTGTCAACTTAGTTAGTATACATGGAAAAGTGTTAGAACAAGTGAATGATATTGTGTATATGGGCAGAATGTTCTGTAAAAGTGGGAGGATAGATGGAGAAATCGACAGAGGGGTGAATGCATCTCGAAGAGTAGTTGGATGGATGTGGACTAATGCAAAGAATGAAGTAGTATCATGAGTCAAAGATGGCAGTATATAAAAGTGTGTTCACACCAACATTGTTGTATGGATGTGAAGCGTGTCAGTCAAAACATAAGAGCAAGGTAAATGCAAATGGTGTGAGATATTTAAGAATACATGTGGAAAAATAAGATGCATCAATAAGAATTGATGCATCTTTATGTTGGTTTGGGCATATTCAAAGGATGAGTGTGGATCAAATGAAGAAGCAAATAGTTAAAGTTAGAGCAAATAGGTAGAGTGTGTGGATCAAAAGGAAGAGGTTGGCCATGTAAAATATGGCTAAATGTTGTAGATGAATGTGTGAAAAAGAGAAACATTAAGAGTTTTAAGAATAAAAGAGTATGTATGACTCGGTGTATGGATGTTGTTGAAGTGAAGGAAGTATGGAGAAAGTTAGTGAGGATGAATTAAGTATGAAGTTGCTTGTGAGCTAAATTCACAGTTTTGTTGCCTGTCCTGTAAGGGAATGGCGAGATTATGTATGTATTAAAAAAAGGGAGGGGGGGGACAAAGGAATTTCCAGGAAAATCTATAAAATTCTAGGAAAAGATTGGAAAAATGAGAGATTCAACAACATTTCCAGGCCTAGAAGAAACATTTTAAAATTCCAGGTTTTCAATGACGCGTAGGAACCCTGACCAGCTATTTTTCTAAGGAGTTAGCAAAGCAAATCTTAGTTTAGCTTTCTGTGTTAACCCACCTTTAATGATTTTTATATTTATTAAGTTCAAACTAACCTGTAGCAAGAGAGGCCACCATTACTAAACTATTATCATAAAAATAAATATGGTGTGTAACTCTGGTAGCACATATACCACAGGTTGAAAATCATTGATCTACACCAATCAAGATTTTTTTATTTAAGATAAAAGAGAGTGGAACTATCTCTGAACAAAGTATTTCTTATTGATTCTAAGGACTTAATCTGTAGTGTTTTTAAGTGTTATAAATAGTATTCTACAATAGTTCAATCAGTAAGAATAAAAACCTCTCATTAAAATGAAAAACATTAATTCAAAAAAATAATATATAAATGTATATAAGTAGATTCCAAGCAGCAAACCAAACACATCTCTAATTCATAAAATAACAAATAATCAAGAAGTTTCTTAACTTATATGTGATGCTTAGCGTTTACAAATAACACCACTACAGCCAAAAATTGACAATAGTGAACATTTTCATTTTCTAACAATTCTAACTTAAGGAATATTTTCAACTTTTACTTTTTTAAAAATCTTTGTAAACTTTTAATATCATACTTTTAGTAAATTATAATAGGTTTATTAATTTTTTGAAATGTATATAATATTTTGTCAACAATTTCTTCCAACAAATTATTTTGGCAACATTTGTACACAAAACACATGCATATCAGAGTTTTTATAGTTCAAATTTTGATATAAAGATATATAAAACTGATGACATCAAACATACTAAACAACTAACTTTACATTTAAATACAGCAAGTCGCGAATAGTCAATTAACTACAATGTTTTATTAATAAGACATTAAGTTCAAATCAAGAAAACATATATACCGAGTTATTTACAGTAAATAATGTAATTAATATTTTAAATCCTACATATAATAAATAAGCTTGGCAAGACTAGAATTGATTAAAATATAATGCACATATAAATATTAAAGTCAAAACTTTAGAATATTGTACATACCATTTTATTTGTGCATTTTTCACAACACAAGAATTGATTATGTCAGTAATATAGGCCTTACAGCTTATTTAAAAAATGTCATATGGCAGTACTCGAGTGTCAACACTTTTTACTATCAAGTTTGAAGACTTGAGGAATGGAAAATACATTTCTATTAGAAATTTAAAAATAAATTAAACATCAATTTGTGTTTCAATAATTTAATTATTATAAACTACTTCTAGCTAATATATATTATTTACATTTTATGTAGATTTAAAAAAAAAGAATCCCACATGTTTTTCTAGGGAATATAAACATTGTTGTAGCACATGGTGCAATAAATAAATGATAAAACTGTTTTTCCGAGTAATCCTCCTTTTAAATTCAAGCCCAAATCCCCCCCCTTCACCCAACTCCTAGATCGGGAAAGCTTTACATATTTGACATAAAAACTATACATTGTGTTAAAAAATGATTGGTGGTATTATGAATTATGTTTATTAAATGAGTTGTACACCACCCTCTTAAAGTTTTCCTTTCTAGATCCTTCTCCCTATCTCACCACTAAACTCAGAGTTTATCATAATATAGTGATATTGAGATGTACACTCCTCCCTCCCCCCCTCAGGGTAGCACTAGCTTACTACCATCACTACTCCTCTTTCCCCCTGCAGGGTAACACAGCTTACTACCATCACTACTCCTCTTTCCCCCTGCAGGGTAACACAGCTTACTACCATCACTACTCCTCTTTCCCCCTGCAGAGTAGCACAGCTTACTACCATCACTACTCCTCCATCATCCTGCAGGGCTTACTACTTACACTCGCCCCTCGAAAGGGTAAGCTCTCTATTATACACAGCCAATATCATAAGCTCCTTTCTCCCCTTGGACCTTCTGATGCCTTAGTTTCAAGAAAGGTTAAAAAGAGGAGGGCAGAAAACAAAGCCACCCACATGATTACAAAACTGAGTAACATAAAATCCTACCAGACTTAACAACCCCAAAGCAGAGGTGTACCTTGGGTCCCTCACAACTTTGTCAAGGTGCTGTATCGGCATACCCACTTGCCCCCAGGGGGAAAAAAAACAACATTACCGCTATTGCCACATTATCTGTCTAAAAGTTTGTGATCGGAATAAATTAATTATGGTCGATTTAATTTTAATTTAATTTATTAAATGCTTCATGTCATTTAATGGTCTAAATAAAAATGTACATAAATTAATTCTGCATTATAAGCAGTAAATCAATATACACTATACTACAATACAATATACAATGTGCAGAATCTAGAAACTACTACATTTTACACAAACCAAGTACTCGAAGCGTCCAGAATGAACATGAGGCAAGGAGGAAGGTTGAAAAAATTCCCATGCCTTTGTGCTGCTGTGCTAAAAGGATGGGAAGCTTCTCCCACCTTCGATTTTGCCACAATAGTGTAAGCGCGTCATTTCTCCTACCATCCAGCTCTCAGCTTTTGTCTAAACTCATAACCTTATATAGATAACTGGGGACAAATTTCCGGGGTGATTTTAGTGCCCCCAATGGGGGCCGGTTTCACCGACCCCTAGGTAAGCCTCTGCCCCAACAATAGTTCAATTCTAAAAAAAGTCACACATTATGTCAAAATTACTTTTCGTTTGTTCCTTTCATTTAGATTTTATATACTGATCATTTCCATGTATTCCATTCTACATCAAATTAGAACACAAACCATCATCTTTCCAACCCAAAACATTCCTCAATGCTTAATTATTTAACTGCCCATCACTGCTTTAACCCCCCTTCCCTCGAATACATTGTGAAAACTTAACTTGGGTGGCATTCTATACATTATGGCCAAGTTTTGCAACAAAAACAAGAGACCTGCTTCAAAAAACTAAAGCACTAAGCAACTCCAACAAGACACCACCCTAATTCCTACACATAGCTTTAGTACAAGTCAAATTGAATAATTAATCAAAATTAATAAGGAAAATTCAAGTCTAGTGGCCCAACATAAATTGTTGAGCCCCTTCCATAGCAGATTTTTTCACACCGCATCTTAGTACTCATACATATACATTAACAACACTATTGAAATAAGGATGAGAAAAGTATAATTTTAGGGGAAATATACCCACAACTGTGCAGAGGGAGAGTGGGATCTCAATTAGGAGAAACACCCTTTGTACACTCAACAGGAATTAGGAGTCCAATCTTGTCACTGGCGATTCAGTCTAACATACTATTGACATGTTAGGCCATGAAATCACCAATGTAGGCATAAAAAAGTATGTATTAGGGCGTGTTAGAAACATAAGCTACTATAACAGCTTGAAATTATGTTCCATTAAAATAGCATTACCAAGATCAACTGAAAGAGGTATTTTTTCATGTCTCTGATAAAAAAATAATATTTAAAAGAATAATTTAAATTTAATAAACTTAATGCTACAAAAGACCAACAAAACTGCTAATCTTCTACACTGATAAGATGAACTTTGGACCATTTGTCATACAATATGAGTATATGTTGACTATTGGTTACTCAACTCATTCAGTTTAGTAAACTTAAGAATTCAAAATATTTACAAACATACACACACTGTATTTAAATATTCTAAGGATAATCCTTGAAACAGTTTTTTTTTAAATCCTGGCCCCATTTCGTATCATTTATACTCTATAACGTATAATCTCAAACTATAGACACATTACATGAAAAATATAAGCTATGTTTATCACTTCATTTATATAACAATTAGCTCCCAAACACAACTAAATAGAGTAACTTTATTATGTGTTTGTAATATGAATAAAATAAAATAATGTACACTTTTTGCTGTCATCTATTAAATTAAATTCTATGACAAACATTTTTCAGTCATAGTTAATATATATTTGTCTCTAAAAATCTCGATATATCCCTCTCAACTGTTTTTGTTACAAAAAAACAAAACAACTTTCTTGCAACTACAAAAACTACAATATTAACTTTATCTCGGTTTTAAATAAAAATACATTTTTTGGACATGAAATTCTGTATTTTGATTAAACAAAAAATATCTAAATTCTAAACATTTATATTTCAGACTTTATAAAATTCTTAGAACATGACAAACAATAGGGAATATAAATCACAGTAACTTCCTACTTTCCTATATAGATAATAAAAACTAAAGGTAAAATATCTGATCGAATAAAGCTAGGATAAGATCAAAGTATTGTAACTTGAACACAAACAAATGGTGTATTACTAGTGGCAGATACTTTTACTTTTAAAAATCAGAACTAGAGTCACATATTTGGGGTGAACATTCTCCATCAAATTTTATTAAATACAATTTTGTCCAAATAAGACCGACTTTGAATAAAATTGTTGGAGAAGAGAAGTGCCCTGAAGTGTACGGAAGTGCTGTGTAGGGAGTACTTTGTATCCATGGTCACATATGCAGCAGAAAAATAGTCAAAGAATGTAAGAGACCAGTAAAGTGAAGGGCGTGGGAATGAAGTTATCAGAGAAAGAGTGGGGGGTAAAGGGAGGATATGCAGGGACGCACTTAGGCTTTATATACGACAACTAGTAGATTATTTCCCAAATCCCAAAACCACTAGTTGGTCATCCAACCATTTGGATTCCAAGGAGTAAGGGATACTATTCTTCGCCTGATAAGACTTTGGCTTTTTAATTTCACAAATTATTTTGCTTAAGATATTTTTTATAATCTTCTCTTACATTGTATTACATGGTTTTATTAAAATATCTTAATATGTTATGAATTAAATAGCCAAAGCTATTATTTATGCTTTTAGTGGAAATTACTCCATCTAGATATCTAGATACCATATTCTGAAAATTGAAAAATGACACCTGAACCGGGTCCCGGGTTCGATTCCCATGTCCAGGTGTCATTTTTCAATTTTCAGAATATGATATTAATATGTTATGTCAACAGTTTTTATCTGACAAATTTTATTGGTTTATGTAAACGTGTCCTATACGATCCAATAAAATCATTTTAATTTATTTATACTATTCATTTCTGTGGTATATCACTTTTTGGTTAAAATTTTTTCATAATTAAATTACAAAGTTTTCCTATATTGTTAAACCTATTTTAGTGTATTTGTATATAATGTTTAATGTGTATTATGTCAACAATAGACTTAATCTTTGCCATACGACAGCTGACATAAGGAAGGTATGAGTATGGGAAAGACTTAGTAATGGTATCTTTAGGGGTGTGTGAATAGGATTATTTATCGAATCGAATAATTTCAAATAGTATATTCTTTCTTAAATTTTTAATAAAAATAATTTAAATTAGTAAATTTCTATTGAAAATGTGGTTTTATATTTAAGTATGCAAAATGCAAAAAATTACTCCAAAACATTGTTATTTGAGCTAGTAATAATAATAATAATAATAATAATAATAATAATAATAATAATAATAATAATAATAATAATAATAATAATAATAATAATGAGTGAATTTAAAACAAAATTTCAGGAGATTGAGAGGAACTACTGATCCAGTTTTTTAGACAACGGGTTTCATTTAAATCAATTTTTTTTTAATTTTGTAAGTTTTTGAAATAAATTTAAATTTAAAAATTGCATGGATAGTGTTTAACTGGGCAATGTTGACACTATATTTCTTTATATTAAAACATTATTATTATTATTATTATTATTACTAGAAAGGGGAAGATAATGGGGTGATTAGTGATGAATGTGTTTTATGCCATTTTAGTTGTGCCATACTTTTCTTCTTGATCAAAATCCAATTTCAAATTTTTATCTTTTCTTCTTTAATAATTTTCTTATTTGATGTCAATTTAATAAATCTAACCTAGCTAGTATTCAAGTCTTTCATATTTTAAATTAAAGCTCCTTACTCTTAGTTATTTTAGAATTTTTTTCTAAAATATTGTTAATAGTTTGGTATTTACAAAAACACCAAAAAATAATTTAACTACAAATTTCAAATGCTGCATATTTCCAATCATTTCATGAAATTTCACAACTACAAAGACTTTTTTTCTGTTATTGAATACATTTTTTGAGTGTTTGTTAAATTTTGTTCTGAATTCTGGTTATTTCTCATACAGTTAAAGCTATGTGACTTTAGTCATGAAACTTCATAATAACTAGTTCTATGCATACGCTGGCCTTGCTTTTATCTGTCTTGTATCAAATTTTCTAGATAAATAAACATTAGCCTACTAACAATGACTAGCTGTGATAATGAACAAATACAAAATTACTAACCCTTGAAATAATTATTCAATCAAAAAACAAATAATAAAACAGTCCTATTAAGTAGAGGTGTGCAAAGCTTCGAAACAAACATCAGCTTCGACTTCACTTGAAAAAAAAACCAGCTTCGACAATTTGATAATCTCACCAACAAAAATACTGACAGTTAAACTATTTAATTTATGTTCAATTTTTTCCATTTTGAGCTCTAAAATAAACTACAAATTAATATTCATATGAAAAAAGCTAAAGTAATTGAATAATAAATTATGATAATAGCTTGATTTATAAATCAGTTTAATGCATTCAATTATATAAATAACTAAATTAATGAAAAAAATATTTTTTTTTGAAGGATAAAAACTTAACAAAACATATTTGAACGTTGATTCGGCATCAATAATATGTAATATATTCGATTAGAGTTTTCTTTAAATTCGAAAAGTGGACTTCCCACACCACTATTACTAAGTATAATAAGAATTCATAAAATAAAATTATTTTGATTCAGACCTAATATTAATAGTAATATTTATAGTGATATTTTAACTAATCCTGATGTTAACATTAATTATTTCAGATTAATATCAATAGTGGCTACCTTGTTAAATCAAATCTTATTTTTAGTTCATCAACAACCTATAGAGTAGTCTTATGATTAAGTACTTAACCTAAATAAATCGAATCTCGATATCATCACGTTGCGTCATGATCATTGCATAACTAAAATGTCTAATAAAATGAAAGTAAATGAATTATACACAGTAAGAATCTTAATTATAGATAAATATAGATAAATGGGTTTTTAAAATAGAAAATTCAACCAATTTCACCTTCCTTGCCTGTACAGTAAAATAAATTGGCATGTTAGTGCAATATTGAAATAAGTGAGAGGAAATAAAAGACAATATTATGTGTAGTTATTTGTGTATATTGTGTGTGTGTGTTGCGGGGGGGGGGG
>CABFWO010000387.1:210218-260166 GCA_902155825.1 Timema genevievae | reverse complement strand
AGGGCCAGTTTCATAGTCAGATTTAGTACGCCTAAAGTGCGAGTCGACACTAAATACAGGACGACACCTACCTAGACCAAAATGGAATGGGCCAGTTTCGCATATGAAACTGGCCCATTCCATTCAATTTCAGGTAGGTGACGTCTTGTATTTAGTATAGCGCCGCACTTTAGGCGTACTAAATCTGACTATGAAACTGGCCCTAAGTTTGAACTAAAATCCAACCAAATTATTTTAAAAGTATTTGATAGGGGTCTGTGTACAAAAGTTAACTTGGCCTTGAAAAAAATATCAACTTTGACTTAGCTCCGAAAAGAAATCCTGGCCTAGCTCATTACGAAGCTTCGCCAATAAAAATATTGCCAGCTAAAATACTAAATATATGTTCAATTATTGTCATTTTGAGTACATGCAATGTTCATTATAAAAAATCTGAAGTGATTGAATTGCATGTTGTGATAATAACTTGATTTATCAGATTATAATTAATTATTACAAATAATTGTTCGATAAACAAGTGATTTTGGTGCATATGGATATGTAAATAAGGAAAATCTATTTCTAGAGCTGGGCTGATGCCAATTGATGATCAGAATTTATCACTTGCAGGCCGATTATTTAGTTATGATCTTTTGAACTGTGTAAGCATGAAGTCAGTTAGTGGTGACTAACTAGTTTTAAGCTGCTTGGAAGAAAACTTCACATAGTGACTGAAGACAGAATGTTTGAAAGGAGTCTGTGTTGACCCACATACTTTGGGCTTACAATTAGTGAGAGAGATATATTGTTAGAGGCTGGATTTCAAGGTCAACACTTTGTGAACAATAGACAAGAGAAAGCGTGAAAAAATTAGAGGTGACAAAGTGAATGTTGGTGAATTTTTCAGGTACTACATCTCGATTTGTTGAATGAGTAAGAGCCTTTGGTCTGATGTTATCAACCTCGTTCAAGAGCAGAATCACACAAATGGAATACCCCATGAAAGGCCACTAAGAATGTTCCACATAACATCTTATATACAAAGCTACAATACAACTACTGCATTGCTGAATACAGTACATTGGCCTCACCACAAGAACTTTCAGACAACAAATGAAATGTTGCTATTTTGATACCAACCACAACCTTGACAAACCAGTCGCACTTCATGCCCAAACGCATTTTGACTCATGTTATGGTACTAGTGTAATACGGGCCTTCCCCAATAGTTGTAATGTTTCCCAACTTTGTAGGTGGGAGTTTGCTAACCAATATATCAAAATCCAGCCCTCCCCCCCCTTCCCCTCTCACCCGCCTGGTCATAACCTTAGATAACCATCTCTCCTTTTCTTCCAAGCAGGCCTTTCTGAATTTTCCTTTTTTAAAAAATTAAATTCCCTAACATTTCCCTGACACCAAAAAATTTCCCGAATTTTCCAGGTTTTTTTCCTGTCTGTACCCAATAAGTAATATTAAAAAAAAATTCTTGAATAAAAATCAATCCCAATGTTATTTTAGAATTTTTAAATATCTTTAATACCTAAATTGAATATAGGCCTACTTTACTTTAAAAAGATGTACACATACTTAATAGGGACAGTTATCAAAACAGTGTACAGGATAGTTTTGATCATAAATTAAGAGTGTTGAAGGAGAAAAAATCACTATGCATAGTGAATAAGTGCCTAATAATTTAGAACCACTTTATAACAATATGACAACATTGTAATGTAATATAAATAAGAAGAAAGTCAACCTGAAAGGAGAGTTAGGTTGGGTCTAGATTAAAAACAAATACATTTCTTAATTAATTTCTTCACACTTCCATCATGTGCAAATGTCAAAGAAATCAAGAGATGGAAGTGTGTGTGAGAAAATGAAAAGAGAAGTTGGTTCATATAAAGGTCTAAACTATCCTTTCAGGATGGCTTACTTTCTGATCACTTACAGAGTTCACACAATGTTTTCATACATAATTTGTAAGTGATATAGTGATGAATAAGATTGAATCCCAAAACGGTCAATTATAGTTAAGAGCGAGGACTCATTTTGGATTGTTTTTCTTCTGAAGAAGCAGCCTGATGTGCTGAAAAAATTACTGAAATGTGTTTTGTTGTATTTTGATTGTAAACCAGCCGACACCTTAAATAAGTCGGTAGTGTGTCTGTCCACTGAATGAAGGGTCCCGGGTTTGATTCCTTACTTGGCCGGATGTTGTGTTTGTTCTAAATTTAAGTTGGTTTGTAAATCGTGTGATGATTTTATCAGTCCGTTCAGAAAGTCCACGTTAAATACACTAATTAAATTAAAAATAATTTTTAACTTCAAGACATATTTTTTGAGAAAGTGTGTAGGTATTGCCCTTATATCATATTCTCATTGTTTATTTAATATATGCATTTGGCACAATTTTTTTCCTTTAGTTATGAGGAAGGAAAATATCTAATTCCCCAACTTAGCTAGGCTAGCTAGCTGGTATGGACAGAGCCACTTGAAAATTCTTACAACTAAACTAACTCTCTTCTGTGTGATACTAAGGTCCTGAAGAAGTTTGTTTTTTCCTAAAGTTAGTGTTAACAAGTGGTTCCAAGAGTGTGTGGATAAATGTCAACTAGTTCTCAACCAAATAGGTGGGCTGGATATATTTAACTTACTTTTAACTAAATTTTGGCTAATGGGTTTAATAAAAAACTGTTACCTACCTTGTATTAAACTTGTACCAAAAATATGCCATGTTCTGAGAAGCTTGTACTAACTAGTCTATTAATATTTCCCTGTCATGAAAGAACTGCACTAACATATACAACATAAAATAAATACAATTTGTTCAATTTTATAGGTCCTGAAACTTCATCAGCACAAAAAAGTTGTGATTACATTAAAAGTCATGTTGTGAATTCAATGACAAAAAATAACACAAATGTACTTATATTTAAACACCTAATACTTACTATTTTTAGCAAGTTCCAAAAGTATTGTCAGATCCTCACAAGAAGTAAAGTATACTAAACTCAGATATCAAAGATAAAAATTGAACAGTATAGTAAAAATTAAGTGGGAAAGAAAAACTGATAATTTATACTTTAGATTGCTAGTGTGCTTGATATTATAAAATTATAACAACAACTAATAGGAGGAGAGGGGGGGGGGGAGACCAGAGGTTATCAGTTTACAGTTCTATTGCCTGTATACTGATGCCCCAATAACCAGGGCCGCCCAAAGGGCTCAATAGTATATAAGGGGTTTAACATATAGTAAGACAATGTACAAACACACGTCTCTCTTCGTTTCTTCTTACACTTTCACACTCCCCACTTCTTCAAACTTCCACAGCTGCACATTGTTTTGAATTTTCAGAAATACTCCTTTTTCATATGAAAATATGCATACACATGCGTGTGCACACACACGCGCGTGCGCACACACACGCGCGTGCGCACACACACACACACACACAAAATATATGATATGTGGACCTACGTGCTTCTCTAATAATTTGAAATATAATTGAACGCTTGCAGTGTTGCCAAACTGTGTAACATAATGGAGGCTTGAATAGATAGCTTGCTGAAAAAATAATAATTAAAAATAGCTTTAGGACTAACAAAGACTGTACTTTAAATAATAATTAAAAGCAATAAAATAATAATTTAAAAAATATTATGTACTACCAATATTATTATATTGTTATTATTGTTGTTATTATCCCAGATTTAAACCAGGGAGCAGTCTGAATTTGGCTACTCATTGATATGTAAGTTCCCTGTGAGTTGTTGCAAGTGGCTGTAGTACTGAGTACTCTGGTGGTGTAGTACTTATTATGGGTGATAGCAGGGGGAGGAACTGGTTTATATAGATTTTTGTGCTTGGTATCAAAACGATGATTGTTCATGGTGTATTCTCAAAGGTCCTGTTGTTATTTTATTATTTTTAATTATTATAATAAGTATAGTCTTCGTTTGTCTTAAGTTATTTTTGGTTATTAATTTTTTAGCAATAAATCCATTCAAGCCTCCATTAAGATGCATAAATTTGGTTATACTGTAAGTTTTCAGTTATATTCAAAATTTTTCAAGAAGCATGTAGTTCCATATAATTTTTTTTTTTTTGTGTTTTTAATTTCTCTTCGTGTGAAAATGGAGTATTTCTGAAAATTCAAAACAATGTACAACTGTGGAAGTTTGAAGAATTGTAAAAGTGTAAGAAGAAATGAAGAGAGAAGTGTGTTTGTTTTTATCTATCCTTTCAGGTTGGCTTCCTTCATTATCACTTACCGTATTGGCCCGAATATAAGACAATAATTTTTATTAAAAATTGAAAGCAAAAGATAGGGGGTCGTCTTATATTTGCAGCCTAGCATCTTATCATATTAATTTCAACTTACTTTTTGTGTAAAGCCATATTTCTAATTAAAATTAATAAATCTAGCACAAAACATGTTTTTACACACATAAGAAACTATAAAAATGTATTTTATCAAGTTATTTCACATGTCAATTATCGTCATGGCATAGTTTCATGTGTTATTAATTTCAAATTTAATTTTTGTGAAAAGCTGCATATATAATTTATTAAAGTTAGTAAATCATGCATGACAACATGTTTCCACACGAATACTAACTCACAAACTTTATTTTATTGTGGTATTTCACGCGTAAAAATGTAAAAGTAAACATAAACATTACATCAAAGTTATTTTTCATTTTCATCATGGAAGTACAGCAGCGGTGTGGTATTCTTATATTACGTTTGAACGCGCTCTAAGAACTGATCTTGGTGAGCGCTTAGTAAGCGCTCAGTAACATGATGGTACTGCTGTGTAGCGACTAGTTGCACGAATCATTGTTTAGTAATAGTGTTTCTTTTCTCCATGGTGCGTGACGTCAGCTGCCTGCTGATTATCTTGATGTATTCGTTTGTTTTTTGTGTGAATTAGTTACAGGAACTTAAATATAGTATAGTTTAGTGCGGTTATAATTACAATATATTTTTATATTTTCCAATGGCGCCTGATAGCGTAGAAAAATGCGGCACATCGTCAAAACAAATAAACAAATGTGAAAGTGGAGAAAATAGGTTAAGGGTCGTCTTACATTTGAGGCCTTATTTTTTTTACTCGGCCAAGGGAAAAATAGGTGGTGTCGTCTTATATTTGAGGCCGCCTTATACTCGGGCCAATACGGTATTTTACATTATTGTACAGTGTTTCTAAACTGTCTTATTACACATTTCCAAGCCATTAGGCTTTATTAAAGGGTTTAAATTTTAACATTATCCTTAAAGGTTTCTAAGTACTCTTAGGAGATAGCAGTTAACAATTAATACACTTTTTCCTATCACCAGAGCTATGCATTTTGTTAAAAAAAATTAATTTTATAAATACATTTAATGACAATCAATTAAGTCCACAAACAAACATTTGTCAAATTATCAAGCTTTCTTTCCCACTTTTATAAAGATGTTATACTTATAACTCTAAATTTTTATTTTCACAACAAATGTACCATCATCATTCAAAGGGCCGAACTAGCTTCATTGATTTCTTTGACTTTGCTGCTACTGCTGCAACCATTTGTGTTCTCCTTATCTTTGTGTCGTTCTTTTTTAGACTTCTTTCGACGCTTGGAAGACCCACTTCCTTTAGGTGAACGCTCTAAAAGAAAAAGAGCTTCATGGAAATCGTCTGAGCTAAGATTACTTTCTTGAACATGTAAAACTGAACTTAGTGCACCATCAGTAGATGATTTTGGAAAACGAAACATCTCTCTCTCGCGTTCAGGCTCACTTGCTGATTTTGATTTTGAGGAAGTGGAAGAAGCGCCATTCACGTGACCCACAGTAGCAGATACTCCAATCATGTTTCCATTGATTGGGGTGAGTATTGGCGAGGGGGCTGTGGATCGAGGACTTGAAACACTGGCTGGAGATGCAGGAGGGGACAAAAGAGGAGGAGGAGGAGGAGGGGTAGTGAGCATGTTACTACTTGAAGAAGGCGAGGTCACTTTTATGGGTGAAGTTGTTCGAACTAAAGTAGTCTGTGGCTCAGAGGTAGAAGCTAGAGTTGTATTTAATGAAGCACTTGAAGACCCCAACATCGCTGGGGCTACCGAAGGTGGTGTAGGGACAGTGAGACTTGATGAACGAGACTGCCGTCCAACCACGCTCGAGCTAGTTACTACAGTAGCTATGGCAGCGGGAGAGCGTGGTTCAGGAGTCCTACTGATGGAAACACCACTGATAAATAAGGTTGGGGATTTGGGTATGCCGGTTTCAGACTCGTACTCATTGGAACTATCTGTTTCTAGATGACGATTGTTACCTTGACCACAAGAACCAGGTCCATTGGGAGACTTGCAAATTCGAATACGAAGACCCCCTGAGCCAGACGCTTTACCACCCGCTGCTTTAAAAGCTTTGCGATGTTCTTCTAACAAAGAACTAGTAAAAGATGATTTATCAAGCATTGAGACATGTGAAGATGAAGTCAAACACAACATGTTAGCACCTAAGTCTTTATGTAAAATAGCTTCCTTTTTCATTTCTTCTTTTGTTTCATCCTCAAAACCTATTGGAGTCTTTTTGCTGGCAATCACTACACTTTTATGAAAAACATGTTCAGATAATTTGTCCAAAGAACTAGACATAATGGCGCTATCATCTATGAAAGATTTGCTGTCATCATCTTCAGTCGTCGTGCCCAGAATACCACATACTTCTAGATCAGCATTTAAAGAATCTGATGTAGTAGTTGTATCTTCAACTGAGGACTGACCTCCATAATAGATGCTGGCACCATCTTCAGAGTTCGCTGTGGAGGTTTCGCCCCCAGCATTGCTGTTACT
This sequence comes from Timema genevievae, assembly GCA_902155825.1. Classification (NCBI taxonomy): domain Eukaryota; kingdom Metazoa; phylum Arthropoda; class Insecta; order Phasmatodea; family Timematidae; genus Timema; species Timema genevievae. Next base: position 253,345 of record CABFWO010000387.1, on the reverse strand, counting down.
ACCCCCACTGTGATGATGTAGGAGTAGAAAGTGACGTCCTGACATTGCTTTACTTGAGGCAGGAAGTGCAAGAATTCGTTTTACAATATCTTCTGGTTTTTCTTCATGCTGACTGCTGTGATCTGAGTCCAAATGATACCTTGGTTCGTCACCATTTGCTCCTCCATCGTGCCGTTGGCTACGGCGGCCACGAGTACACAAGTCCCCAGTAGAATGGGAGCGTTTTAATAATCTTGAGTCCGCCTCATCATACTCATCAATATCATTAAAACAACCATTTTCATGTATGTCACCAATTTCAAATCTGCCATCTTCAGCCACACAAGGTTTGAAGCCACATCCAATCAGTTCCTTATCTGCTAAAGTCTTACTAAGGCCACAGCCCCAGACCGCTTCACTCGAGTCACTGTGCTCCTCAGGGGAAAACATATTAATTCCAGAGTTGAAGTTTTTCAAATCAATCTGACGACCAGCCAAACTCTTTAGAAAGTAATCAACAGTCAAGTCTGCATTTGTCTTGTGGTATGCTGGAGAAGCCATGTCCGAGCTGTCATCATTGGCGATCAGATTATCTCCACCAGCAATGATGGTGGTTTGAATTTGTGGAATGAGAGATGCGTCGCCGATTGCTGTCGCAGAGTGCAACATTGCCACTCTTTTGGTAGATTCTTGTAATGAAAGCTGTATCGCTAATTTCATCTGTTGATCATCCATTACTGTAAGGAAAAATAAATTAACATTTTATTTATTCATCAGTACAGTATTTAGTATAGCATGATAAGATACTTTAATTCACTATACAAATCAAAGATTATGGAAACTAATTGCTGATGCATCAATTAGTTGGATCAATAATCACAATGACTAATTAAAAGACACCAAAATTAACGAGACTTAAGAACATTAAAATGGATATTAAATCATATTTAAAGTACATTGTAGCATTTTTTGATTCATAATACATGTGCTAAATCAAACCAAATTGAAGTTTTTCGAGAAATTTACTATTTACCTTTTAAATGCGAATCATGGTTAATTTTTTAAATTTATATTTAATTTAAAGAAAACATTCATAGTAAGTTTAGTTTCCTCAATCAAAGAACATTGGTATAAGATATATTTAAACCAGTTATTAAAACAGTCATATCGTGACTAAATATGGAAAAAAAACCTAAGAAAGCAATATGATTCTATTTTTTTTTTACATCTTATATTTGATTTGTTAGAGTTAGACATCTAAAATATTAGCCGTAGTTATTCTATTTGTTGTACTATGGCACTTAAAATAAAAGTTGATTCAAATAGTACCATTTTTAAACAAAATTTAATATTTTATTTGGAAACTTTTTATAGCAAAATTCATCTTTTTTTATTTAATGAAATAATAATAATAGCAACATTAATAATAGTAATGAACAACAAATGTTTCTAGTCTGTGGCAAGGTCAGTTTAGTAAAATGCCTCCATCTTCCTCTATCCTTCCACCTTTAATGTATTACATTATTCTCCTCTCACTTGAACACTTAATGTTATCTGCTCCTCCCATCTCTTTCTTGGCCTTCCTTGGGGCCTTTTTCCTACATATTCATTTCCAACAATTTCTTTGGCACCGTCTATTTTTCCATCCTCATTACATGCCCATACCATCTCACTCTTGCTTCCTCTACTATATCCTGTACTCCCACTTTTTCCTGGCTTATTTAATTCCTTATCCTGTTTCTCCTCGTGACAGCTAACATGCTCCTCACAAACTTCATTCCCATGACCTCCACTTTCCTAATCTCTCTTACGTTCACTGTCCATGTTTCTGCTGCATATGTAACAATAAGAACAAAGTACGCCTTGTACAACACTTCCTTACATTTCAAGGGACCTTATTTTCTCCATAACACCTATAGAACAACTCTCCCTGCTGTCCTCTTCTCATTACATCTTCTCTACTACCACCTTTCACCTCAATCACGCTTCCAAGATATTTTACATTCTGTACTATTCTCAGTCCTACTCCATCCAACCTTATAGCTTTATTAGACCTTGCCCCGTTCCTTGTCATTACCGTCACTTCACACTTTGCCATACTAAATTTCACTCCACACTCTTCTTTCACTTGCTCATTACATTATTATAGTTGTTTCTGTACTTTCTTAGAGGTGGTATACCCACACTTGCATGGATAGTAAGGGGAAACATTTAGGAAAAAATACCCTTAGTACACCCGGCCAGGATTGAACTACAATCTTCTTGTCATCAGCAGTCTAGCCTATTGAGAGTGATGCCTTAGACCATGTGACCACCAAAGCAGGTTTTAATAATATTATAACTTTTACAAGTCTTACCATATTAGTTTAGAAATCAACATACTTTTAATCTAAAATTATTCTAAAGCGTAATTTTAAAATTTCCCGTTCCCATCCCAAATCCGGATATTTTGACTCATTTCCCGTACAGAAATAAAAAAGTTATTCCCATCCATTCCTAATTAATAGCCCCCATTTACGACTCATCTTATTAGCATCAGTATACCTCTACAAATTTTTGTTTTTACAGAAACTTTAAAACTTTAACACAAATGAACCAACACTACTTGAAAACCATTATCCCCTCATACTTTAAATGCTTTTACAACAGCTGAAGATCAAATTTAATTTAAACTGGGATTTTATTATAAGAAGACTGTTTCTGCGCCTAGTGGTCAGATTTCCTGGCTACAGATCCAGAAGTCCTGGGTTCAATCCCTGGTGCTTCAATTATTGGTCTGGAATGGGGTCAAACTCAGCCTCGTGAGGACAAATGAGGAGCTACTTGAATAAATATGTACAGCTCTGATCTAGAAAACTGATTAACTGCCAGAGGGCTCGTTGTGCTGACCACAGGACACCCTCTATCCGCTAATGTTAGCACTATCATCACTAACGGAGGCGGCTGCTCGGCCGCAAGCTTACACCATGGAGTATTTTTTAAATAGAAGAATTAATTGATTGTTAAGTATTTTAAGTTTAATGACCCATATAGCTTTATTTGAATAATAAATTGGTGACGTAAAAGTGTATCGCAAAAAACTTTACTTTAAAAAATTATATTGTTAACAAAATTACTTAGTGTAACCAAATTTAAAAATAATTATAAAAACATTACTTGCAATATTGATCTAAATGGTTTGTGAGTAAAATATTTGTGTGTTCCTCATGTTGAAACTCACCTATAGTAGTATTGGCAACACTGGAGCTAGGCTGACCGCTGTTCTCTGAAGTCTTGCTTTCCTCTTCTGCTGCCTTTTGCCTTTTCTTCATCTCATCCTCAATCATCTGCAGTCGGGACATTTCTAAAGCTATCACAAGATCCATGTTGTGGTCTGTAGTAACATTTACTCTGTAAACTAAAAGAAAAAAATTGAATACATATTTAAAGCCGTACTAAGAAGATCTCAGTGTGGGGTTTCACTTCTCATTATAGGTTTGGAAGTAAAGAAAGTAAACTAAACCTAATTAATTGGTTTAACTTCAGAAAACTACTTGTTACATTTGAAATTAGCTTTTAAGTCAAGACTTGACATAGAACATGGGCTGTGGAGTTGGTACGCCAAGTCTTCAACTCAAATTCCTTTACTTTTATACTGTATGACTTCGCCTTCTTCATAAATGTCTAAAATACATTAATTAGTAGTAAAAAATTTACTGCAATAAAACTATCCTATACAGATTACATCATGGGAAGCCTCTTTGGCATTGTGAATATATATATTTGAATAACTTTGTCAGTCAAAGTTAGAATTATTGCTGCTAATGAATAAAAACATATAAAATTAAAATTATATATTTAAAATATATTGCTGTAATATTATAAGTTTTTATTTTGAAGTTAGAGTTGGTACATTTTTACCTACTCTACCCAAAATCGCTTCCGACTCCGTGACTTCCACTACATAGCCCTACATAAAGCGCCACAGTGATTTAAGTATTTCACATTGCATGAATGCATTATGAAGCTGAACACAAGAATCAATTCACAGAACCTATGGGTTAGTTTATTAAAATCATTAATATGACCTGGATCATGCATGAGTGTATATAAATGCTGCCCTCTATACAAAAATATACTGTCCAACTAACAGTATAAATGTCAACATGGGACGAAGTGGCTATGCTTCTAATGTCTGTCTGGACTGCAGCTGTTCACATGGTTCACAGAGAGATGAGTTAAAAGATTAATGATTTTTAGAATGTACACATCTGTTTACAATGAATGATAGCGGTCTTACCTTGATGGACTTCACTATGACCTTAGCTTATAATATATTTCATAGTGGAATAATACAAGTTAAGCTTGCAATCTATCGGATAATTTTGTAACACCGTCTTGCCTCATGATTGGGAGATATCTGTAATATATCAAAAAAGCCCCTCTTATTCAGCCTCACGATTAGGAGACATATGTAATATATAAAAAAAAGTCTCTCTTATTTAGCCCCACGATTGGGAGGTATATGTAATAAATCGAAAAAGCACCTCTTATTCAGCCTCGCAGAAGGAAGACATGTAATATATAGGAAAATGTTGCCTTCATTTCGGGGTTCTTGTCATTCGTTAGCGCCAAGGAAGGGGGTCATTTGTTGTGTTACAGTTGTTTTTGTTGAATTATGGCCTCTTCTACCCATAAATTAATAAGCCCGGCAATTGAGCTCCATAATGTAGAATTACTAAAACGTTTTCTGTACAAGGTAGTGGAACATTGTTTCAAAACAATGAGATGATGTTAATACCAGTTCTAATGTATAGAAGAGTTTAATTTTTTAAATTTTTTTTAATAAATATTACATGAAGAAAAAATAGGTCTGATGAACCTACAGATGTACTATAATTTAAATAACTATCAAACCCGCTTCGGTGGCTGCATGGTCTAAGGCGCTACTCCCACATTATACTAGACTGTTAATGATGGTGAGATTGAGGCTCGAATCTTGCCCGGATGTACTTAGGGTGGTTTTTATAAAGTGGTTTTCCACTTACCCTCCACACATATTCAGGTACATTTCCTATTAATCTAACCTTCCTCATACCTAAAACCATTAGTATAATTAGTACATAAGCATCTAGCCTGAATAAGTAGTAAGGTGGTGTTAAAAAAACCATTCAAACGAGCATTACATTGTTAAAAACAAGGAAAAACGCTACCACATCTGACATAATATGCTTGGTAATTCCGATGCGAGAGTTAGATAGTGAGCAAAATAACTGTGCGCAAGACCCACATACATATATTCTGAGGCTCAACATTGTTAAAGAAAAAGAAAAAAAAAGAAACAGGACCACCTCAAACACATCTGGCCTGCTTGAAAACTATATTCAAAGTTACACAATACAAATTATAGCCGCTCACACAGTGTGCATGCAATTCCCTTGACAATTATTTTGAGACTTACATAATAAAATTATAACTGTCCACACAAAACACATGTGGTATCCTTGACCATTGTATTGTTGCATAGTAAAATAATATTTAAAAAAACACAGGATCACCTCAAAACACATGTGGCCTGTTTGAAAAATATATTCAGAGTCTAGAATTATAAAAATGCTACAATCTTCCTTGTAGCACTTCTCCCGCCACTGAAGTATTGGCATTACCACCATTCTCTCAACCAATGATCGGGCTTGTAATTTGTCATATGACTCAATCAAAAAATTTCAACGAGCTTGTCATGAGTAAATAAATGGGTAAACAAACTGTTGAGACTTAAAAACATCTGCCTTAGGAAGCTCAAATGATCTCTGCCCTTGCGAATGTGTAGAAGCAGGGTCACTTACCAGGTCGAATCCCAGACTTGCTGGAGGCAGATAAGACAGACCTATGTGTTACCATCCCACACAAAAAGAGACTTGCAACACAAAGTAAACAGGTATAGATATTAGTAAAACATAATGATTTGTTAGTTTGGAAAATAAAGGGTTTAAAAAGAGTAATATTTATAAGGAGTTGAAATTGACAAGCCAATAAATTTGTCAAGCCTGAGGTTGAAGAGACAACTTTTTGAGTATTCACAAGAGCCCTAAAATAAAGCAAAACACGATTATACTGCCAATTTCTGTATTTGGAATTCTCACCATCATCTTGATTACCAAGTCTGGCAGAGCGACTACACTTTAAGCTGCAGTAGTCATGAATGGCAGAAGTGCGAGGATTGCGCGCTCGAGGTCGGGCACATCCAGTTCTACTGCACTCCCCTAACAAGTTGACAGCCAGAGTGTGATTCACATCAGAGTCCTGACAACATACAACATACAACAAATGAGCAGAATGCATCACGAGTAAACATTTAAACATTCCTAAGGATGGGCCCTTGAATCCTCAAAATCCTTAGAGTCCCTCAAATTTATAAGGATATTCTAGATTTGAGGATTTGCGAAAATTTCAAATTTAAGATTTTTTTTTTAAAGTGAAATTTGTTTTAGAGTTCTAATACTGCTTAATGATGGTTCAGAGCAAGTTATAATTATAGGATTAACTTAACTACCAGGCACCAGACCAGTAATTTATAGGGGTGGACTGTATCCCAAAACAAATTTATCCATTCTAGAGAGTGAGGCAGGAAAAACCCTTTCCCCAGCAAGGGGTCGGGTGGGAAATAAAGTGCTTATTGTTCCAGCAGGTAATGCTGATTCGATCTATATTGTACAGTCTTCTTGGCTCTGTAGCAAACTCAGAGGAAGTGGTGTGTGGTGAGGGGGGACAAATTGACAGGTAGTGACTCATTGTGCTCCTTCTATCAACATTTATTTGTTAGGTTCAGCTAATGAAGAAGCTTCAAAGATTTAGAGCAGGGCTGGTTGTCCAACTAGAAGTTAGCTAAGGGCCTTATTTTATATTCCTAGATAGTGTGCGGGCCGTACACAAGGAAACTATACCTATACAGTATCAACAATGTGTTGTTTTTGATTGAGACGCTTGCCAGATTTTGGTACTATCTTTCTTAAGTGTACGCTATTTTAAATTTTCAGAAAAATTAAACAGACGAATGTTACATAATAGGCCTATGGATGAATAACTAATATATTATATTAAAAGTATTATAATAATCAATATACAGTACAGTATAGCAAATAATACATATAATAAATTTTAGACATCATGTTCGAAGAACTCTAAGATGATGGTTTTCTTTTAACTTTACTAATGTGTTGAGGGCCCCATGGGGCCCGTGGGCCACCAGTTGGACAGGCCTTATTTAGAGGACATATATATTACTCTCTACCATATTTTGGGGCTTGTGAATAAGGGGGGAGGAAGTAGCTTGCCAAGGTCATCTATTTATGAGTACAACATGAGAGAGAGCTTAAAAGATATAAATAAGGACAGATATATTCTACTCTACCATATTTTGGAGTGTGGAAATGAAGGGGAGGGGTGAATTTGTAGGAAACAGCAAGTAAAGATTACAGGGGTGTTAAACTAAAGAACCTTTAAGGCGTGTTGATTCCATATAATATTTAGAGGTTCTTCAAACAGAGAGAAGTTTTATAGGGCTTCAAACAAAGAGAAGTTTTAAGGGGTTTCAAACCTAAAGGGCATTTAAGAAGGGTAAATAACTATTTTTTCACTCTTCCAATAGTTAAATATAAAACAAAATTTTCAAAAGAGATTAACTAATAAAAATAATTTTAATCAATAAAGTATTAAAATTAACTATTCAATTTGTATCCATCAATATTTGTTTAAAATTTTGCTATATGAGTCGATAAAAAATGCTCTTCGCACACCCCTATTTATATTATCATGTTTTATGGTGTTAGTTTATTATTTTATTATTTATATTATGTTTAATAATGTCAAAGCTTTTATTTATTAATCCAAATTTTCAACTTTAAACGTCAAACTATGACTTTGCTTAGCAAAAATGTGGTTGCAATCACTCGGGAAGAGGTGTAACGAATTACAGGAGAATAATACTGGTGTGCCATTGTACAAACATAAATGAGAAGATACCTGAAAAGAGAATAGGAAAGAAAATGGAAGAAAGGTGAAGAGAGGAACAGCATGGATTTAGGGAACAGAGGTATAAATTTGTGGATAAGGCATGTGATAGTGCGGAGGACTGGAAAGTGATAGAAGAGGCTGGAGAGGAAAGAGGAGTTGTAATGAGAGTAAAGAATATGTATGAGGATAACATGAGTTTTGTTAAGGCAGAGAAGGGGTGGAAGAGTGGTTCCAAATAAAAATAAATAGAGTTAAGCTGGGGAGTGCTTTATCACCACTTCTATTTACAATATATATTTGGAAGAAGATATGAAAAGGTGGATAGAAAACATAAAAGGGAACAAACAAAATATGGCTGTTATAATGAAAAGCAGAACACAGTTCACAATTTACATTGCTGCCACTGGATAAAGAGGTAATGGCTGCCTCTTTAAGAAAATCCTAAAAGAGGAAGTTGTGTTGCGCATTTCCTATTCCTTCCTGATAAATTCTGATAGAGCGAAACCTAGGTATTTTAGGAAGTTAAGTTGTGCATTTTGTGGTTATAATCCTGGCTCATGACAAGTGGTTCCAAATTAATAATATGAGATTTTAAGAGCTTAAGCATGGTTTATATATATAAATATAAAACACTAATGTACCTCCTCATCTGAATCAAAGTCCGGCCAGTCATAAATAGCACTGAGGTTGGTGTGACGGCCTTGTGCATCCTTCACCCACGGGTTATTGTGATCTAGATCCCTTAAGGAAGCTGCTATTGCATGTGACATCTGCTCCTGTAAAATAGGCAAAATCAAATACTAAGGGGGCTACTTCTCATGAACCGTGTTTTCACAAAATATGTGAGAAGTACAAAATAATCATTCTTATGTATTTTAAAATTTATGAAATAAAACAAAGGTATTTCTATGCTAAATTCCAAGTTTTCATACAAATTCTCTTATTTTAAAACAAAATTTGTGTTTATTATTCAATAGTTTATGTAAATAGTTGTGCTATTCCTTTTGATTTTTAGAACAGAATTTAAAAGATATCTGCAATTTTTGCAAATGCTATAAAACCATTGAAGAAACTTTAAATATTTATCTACTATAATGTAGCGTCTCTTAATAATTACTAATAAAAACTCGAATGAACATTCTATTGCAAACATAGTTTTTACAAGCACTTAACATGAGAAGCCTACATCTAATTTCATAGCTGAGGAAACTGCTGGTCTTATGGAGAAAAGATTTATCTTCGCTCTCTCTCTCTGTTACCGGTTGCCAAACCTTCTAGCTTTCGGTTGTTGGGAAGTGAGGGGGAAGGGTTTACTTGGAAATCCCTCATTGTAAGCAATGTGGCATGGGGAGGTTGGAGGGTTCTATTGACAGGCAAAAACATTTCCTATTGGTGTACAGCCTTTTCTAGAACATTAACTATTTCCACAATCGTATTTTTTTCAAGATTGAAGTTTATTAACTTTTTCTATTCCCCAAGTAATTATGCTTAAAACTATTTTTTACGTATAAAGCTTGTTTACTCATAATTAATATACAAACAAATATATTACAACATGAATTTTATACCAAATGCTATAAATTACACTCTTACTTATTCTTAATCAGATAATTAGGAAGGTCATTATCAATATCAATCAAAGCTTTAATTTTCTCTATGGAAGGTAATTCATTGTTACCGTAAAGTGAATGTACCTTTCTGCGAATTACTGCTTGTGTAAAAGTGTCATATTTATCCAAACGCTTCATTTGAGTGCAGTTATTTCCTTTTTTGATTGGTGTCAGTAACTTTCCCTTAGTTTTGAATTCTTGTTTAATAGAGATTACTAACTTATAAGACACACCTGTAGCTTCTGCAGTGTGCATTGCCGCTTGATTTACTGAACAAGTTCAGTCTTAACGAAAATAGGTGTAGAATCACCAGTGCCCTTTCTTTGTTACTTAATATTTTCCTCTTGGAATGTAATTGTTTGTAACAAGACGTAGATTCCATAATTTGTGTTAGATTTTAACTGTTAACAATACACTATTATTCAAATAAATATATTAATATGCACATACAACTATAATTCCACAACCTTACGGCAAAATACAAAACACACAACCAAAACACATACAGATAAAAGATCTTAACGTGATTAATAACAAATATTTTTCTACAGAGAGTGTTTATTTAGTTAATGTTTTTGAGCTAGCTATTAGGAACACGAGACTCAGACTACTGTAACTTTACGACCGTGCTGGAGGAAGAAGCACCAATTACTGGCAACAACGACAGCCCAGCATTGCCAAATTTGATATACATTCGAAGGAAGACCACGGAAAACAAAAGAATGACAATGCTGTTGCTCAATAATAAGCATGCAGTTCCCTCAGCATTGAAATTAGGTGTAGGATCAGTGGATACCAAACTAGTAAAGAAATGCTTGTTTAGATATAATTCTCGGACCAAATATTTGACTCTATCTGGATTTAAATAAAAGTTTCTAAGAGGTGGCTGACATTGTTTAGAACACTAAACCTCTCATGTCTAAAACATAAAAATAAGAGCTTTTATTTATCACACAAGAAATCTACATGGTATTAGTATTTTCCAAAATTTTAAAATACTGTTAAAATAATAACAAACTCTTCTACTTGCATCATCAACAGGGTCCATGCCCATTAGTCCAGGGAACCTTCTCTTGCGCATTTTACGTAGAGTGGGCGGAGTTTCTGGTGGTATTAACCCCTTGGATACAGCCCTGACAAACTCATGCCTCTTTCGGCGGGCCAGGGCTGTAGTTTGTATGACAACTGAGCGAGGAGTGCGGAGATATGGGCGCGCAACCATCTCAGATAATTTCTCAGTTACCTCCTCAAGCTCATTCTGTAAACGTTGAACATAATTAAAAATGAATCCCATGAATTTTTAAGAATACTTGAAATTCAAGGATTTGAAAAAAAAAATAGAACCTGAATATTTTAAGAGCTATCATTATGCTTACTTGAAGCTTAGCTCAACACAATTAGAGGTCAAACCTGAAAACCAGACCCCAGACCATTAATTTACCAACTAAATGAAGGTACACTGTTGTAAAATGAAGTTGGAGAAAAATTCTAACACCTTTATCTGTAGAAATGTACTCTATTTTCTAATTTCTTTTTTAGCACAACATCTTACTACTCGTTCAGGTTATATGCTCACTCTATCATAAGCCTATTCCCTCTTTTATTTATCATTTTCCTAGATTTGATTTCAAATTCAAAATTTGGGATTCATAGATAAAATTAAGATTTGGATTTTTAAAATAGTGGATTCAACCCAACTCTAATTTTCATTGTTTGGTTAAGGTTTATATTTTCCATAGCAAGATTTTATCAATAAATAAATAAATAAATAAAGATAATACTTCAGAGTGTAAATAAAAACACTCCTCAAGGCAAAAGTTATTTTGTTGTTGCTTTCATAACTATACCTGCATGAATTCAAATATTGTTTTGTTGTATCCGTTATCCTCGAGGTAGTAACCATAAACATATGAGCCACACAACACGCGGCGGGCTTTCAAAAGCTCTCTCACACCATCCTCAACAAATTTGGTACCCTTTTCAGCACCATCTATAAAAACAAAGTTTAAAAAAGAGTCAACCAAATTTAACGATCATATGTACTTCCTTAGTTATCGAAGCAAATAACTCACTTGTACAAAAATTACAATTATGTACACAGTGATCTAGAAGAATCTAGACATGTTGAAAAACATTAGGAGCACTTGTGTGAGAAAAAAACCCAGGGTGGCCACCAAATTGATTTTTAACTAATTGGTAGTAAAATTGATTAAAGTGACCAACAGAATATTAAACTTGTTTCTGACAAATAAGATTTAAAGCCTGTGGTGTATATATAAGTTACAGTATAAGGGTTGCACAATTTATTAAACTAGAACGAACAAGGATACCAATTCTGGTGACATTAAAATAATCTAAGCAAGTAAATTGAGGAAGTGAAAGAGTGTGGAGTGAAATTTACCATGGCAAAGTGTGAAATGATGGTAATTCAAAGGAAGAGGTTAAGGCCTAATAAAGCTATAAGGTTGGATGGAGTAGAGCTGAGAAAAATAAATAATTTAAACTAGCTTGAAAGCGTGATTGAGGAGAAAGGTGGAAGTTCGGGTTATACGCTTATGAACTAATTATGCTAATGGTTCTGGGGATTGGGGAGGTTTTATTTATAGGAAGTGTACTTTAATTTGCATGGAGGGAGAGTGGAAAAACATTTTGGAGCAACCACCCTTAGTACACCCGACCAAGATTAGAACCTCGATCTTCCCATCATCGGCATAGTCTACTGCGAGAATAACATGTTAGACCACGCAACCACCAAAGCTGGTGGCATTCTCCTAATCACTCACTTACTATATATTGATATTACTTGCTCCATTGTCCTGGCGGTATTGTCATTATATTTTTAAAATCGTACTGTCATTGGTTTGCAATGCTATTTTGATCATTTTTTAGATCCAATAACTAAAAAAGTGTACTGCCAGTATGTTTATTATTCTTTTAGTGTGTGTTTAAGTTAAAATAGATTAAGAATATTATAAGATGTTAAAATGAATGCACCAAGATTTATGGAAGTTAAGTTTGCTTGTTTTATGAGAATGAACCATAATCATTTAATCATCTCAATGTCTAAGAAAGTGGTATTACTTGTCTATTAAAAAAAATAATTTAGGTAATTAACGTGCATTTTCTGAACCGAATGATTATATCCGCACACAAGAATTTCTATGAGAAAAATCAAAAGGCCCTACCAATTGTGCCGGGAAAGGTATTTTCACGTATCCTCCAGGCTCTTTTAAATGCCACCATTGACATGGGACCGATAGCTTTGCTTCCCCTCCAAAGGAAAGTGTGTTACGGATTTTTATCACTCAAGAAAAATTTGTCGACCCCAACTTGGTATGAACCCAAGAACATCAGGTCCTGAGGTGAGCATTTTACCCCAAGACTCCTGAAGTCAGTGTTACTTATAAAATGATACATATCATCTGTATCTAATCTAAAAAAGATTAGCTGGAGATCTTTTTACTATCAAGTATCAACTGTAATATTGTGGACATCCTGCAAAACCCATGATAAACGTGTCCAATTCAAATCTAGAAATTTCATTATGCTAATTTTTAGTGATAAATAAAATGATAGAATATTAGGAAAATGGTAGAGCACAAATAAAAGTAACAACACTGACACATATTTACACACACTTCAATATTTCGATGCTATTGTAGCATCTTCCTCAGGAAGTAGTAATTTTATTCAGATATTTTTTATGTATAAATTGTAAATTACCATTAAAAAATGTTGTTTTACATTTAAGATTGTAATTTAACATTCACTCCTTCTAAGATTAGAAATTATTTATTTTCAAACTATTTTACTAGTTACCTGTATTTTCATCATTATTCTTTTGGGAAAGTGTGATGACTGCTGCGATGATCATTTCCATTTTCCAAAAGGTAGAAGCATAGTGAAACGAATTAACAATGTGAATACACAAAAAAATAAAGCAAAACTAAACTAACAAACTAATTTGTGTAGTAGATACCAGACAGGTAATGAGACTTAGAGAAGAAGGAAAAAACCTACTTATTGTATTACATTTGGAAGAAAGTAAAGGATAAATGGATAGAAACAAATAAAAAGAACAAACAAGATATGGAATTTACAATGAAACGAAGAACACAGTTCACACTTTACATTACTGCCATTGGACAAAGAGGTGATGACTGCCTCTTGAAGAAAATCGATTGTTATTGCCCAATACTACCGACACTGACTGATTTCCTGTCCTTTTCTGCAGTAAAAATAATGTCATTTCCATCCATCCCTAAGTATAATGGTAGTTTGACCTGTGTTATGGCAGTTTAACAAAACGCTTTAATTACAAACATGTAAGCGTTAACTGCTATACACTGCACTCTACAGTATTTTTTGAATTAGTGAATTTTTGTATCACCGTATCTTACTACTTGTTCAGGCTATAAACATATGTACTAATAATGTTAATGATTTACAGATGAGGAAGGTCAAAATCAGATTAAGTATAGCTGCAGTTGTATAGAGTGTGTGGAAAACCATTTAGAGAAACCACTCTCAGTACACCCGACCAGGATTCAAACCTCGATTTCCCTGAACTAGTCTAACTCAAGAGTAACACCTTAGAGCACGTGGCCACCAAAAATAGGTTTAATTTTATTACTAAAGATTTTTTTAATGTATTCCTTTCTTTAGTTTTATTAGCCCTATTATGTTTATTCCTCTACACACCATTTGTGTTCTTGTATCCTTCATTTCTGAGCTTCCTTCTACACATGATAGTAGCTATTCTAATTGTGAAAGTTGGTTTTCCTTAAAGAGAGGACTTTACTTTACATCCACAGTCTGTGGGCTGGGTCAAGCCATATATTTTCCACTACCGCCTGGCTAGGCCTGTTGTACCTTCATTTGCCTTATAATCTAACTTAAGACTAGGACAGGCACAACATCCAGTCCTTGGCCGTTAATTTATCAATGTGAAAGGGTAAACCCATATTTTCATCAATGACAAATTTTTGGCAATGCCAGGAATCAAGCCCAAGACCCTTAGCTCAGTAGGCACCCATGCTACCGACTGAGCTAATGTGTAAAGAGAGGACTATAATATGCCAATTAAAATATATCCTGCTCTAAATAACAGTTATAGCTCAAGCTAGTTAAACAAGTTAAACATAAATAACCTCTTTCCACTGCCATAAAATATTTCTATTATTTACTACACCTAACCTACCTTCTGTCTTTCCGCTCTTCCCTAGTGATGATGCCAAGAGTTCCATTTTCTTCTTGACATTATTTAACAAGGGTTCCTCAAGTTTCTGGCTGTTCTCATGATTACGAAATCTCGTGTAATAGTGCAGGAACCTGTTCAACTCTTGCATCTGCTGGTTGTGTTGTACAGCCTGGGAAAAGCATTCATCCCATGGCATTAAAAACTTTAGAAAGGATTTTTTGTTCACCGCATATTACTACCAGTTCGGGCTTTTTGTATATTTACTCTAATGGGTTAAGGATAAGTAAAATATAATTTAGAGGAAATGTACCTGAATTTGTAATAAGAGAATGTGGAAGCCTGTATAGAAAAAATTAACTTGGTACATTTGGCTCTTATTAAAACTTTAACCTCTAATCATCAGCAACATATAAAAGTAAAATAATAACAGCTCAATCAACCACATGACTAACAGTGTGGGGTAGAGATTAACAAGTGCTTACCATTAAATAACTAAAGAAAAAGTCCTTTATTACAGCATGTGATAAGCTAAATCCAAACACATTTTATTTTTGAAAACCAGGTATTACTTGTTAACCTGTTACTGTGGTTTCTATGTAAATGACAGGTACCGGTATTAATCTAATATTTTCAACAAATAGCCACATAAAACCTAACTATAAAATACAAAGAAGTCCACAAACCATAAAGGTAACTTAATACTAATAAAGTAGAATATCAATTTTCCGGGGTATTTGAGGGGGAGAGGAAGCACGGATAATATAAATCACAGATAATACAAAAAAAACACCTTTTTTCCTGTATATGCATTATATACTTAATGAATTAAATAAAGAAGTCCTTTATTCATTTGTTTTATCTCTGAGGGTTGTACTAGTTACTTTTCAGTGCGTGCATTCATTATGTTTGTAAAATGTCATCCTGCTTCTACAAATTTGTCACATCAGCACACATTCTTCAGCCTACAGTGCCTTGGCTACTGACTAGCTTTATAGCTCGAGATAAGCTCTACCTCCCCATCTATTTCACTAGTCTCAGCAGCTTCTATACAACCTTGAGCATGTAGTACTATTTCCTTGTGTCTCTTTCTCTCTCTGAGAGTGTGTCGCGCCTGTGCACCAGGTGGCATTTGGCAATAACAGTAGAATACATTCAGAAGGTAATGTAATGTCTGTGACATATTTAAATATAGCCATTGTTAAGCCGCAAACCAGTTGATCCGCCAATGATAAATCAAGAGTCTACTGTAATTAGATATATCTTTCAAAAAGTTGCTAAAATGTATGATTCAGGGGGTGTGTGAATTCCACTTTTTCAATCAGAAGCAACCTGAATCGAATAATATGAAATATTCCCAAAGCTGAATCAAAGTTTGAATATTTGAAAAATGGTTTTATGCTGGATATAAATATTAAACTTTTCATAACTATGTAAATTTAAGTATTAAATATAATTTACAAAATGCTATATTTCAACGATAAAATATTTGATCTTAAAATAATAAATTAAATTATCACAAAATATAATTTAATTATTTTTTTTTATGCGAATACTAACTTGTGATAGAAATAAAAGCAGAAAATGAAAATAATAAACATAAATGTGTGTTTTAAATTTAAATATTTTTGGCGAAGCCTCGTAATTGTCGAATGTGAAATTTTACTCTCGAACCGAAGTAGAAGCGAACAAATATATGAAGCCAAGTCGCTATAATTAACTTTTTTTAATATAAAGTCAATGACACATGGAGATTATTAGGCCTGTGTGTGAACCACTTTTGTAATTCAAGACAATATTGAGACTAGAATATGAAAAAATATTCAAGATGCGAGAACGAGACAACGTCCTTTGAAATTAGAAAAATCTAAATTATGTATACTAAAATAAAGACATAGTCTATAGAGTGCTTAAGTTTATTTTGACATTTGAGCTGGCCCTTGATTTGTATTATTTTTAAGATATAGATCATACATGTTTTAAATGCTTTTAATAAAAAAGTGATGGATGCCTTATGTAACCTTGACCTTGACACAAAACACTATCGTCAACTGTTTTCGAAAAGGAGGTTTCTGCCACAACGATGGTGAAAAGCAAAATGAAGCTGTTTAAATGGTACCAGGTGTGGACAACTGGAAAGATGTTGGATATGACGCAGGTTTTCCTTATAAGGATTTAGTGAGCTTGGACGAGAACTTAGCAATTTGCGGTGAATTGACAGCTACAGAAATTTTGGCAGATGTTATGAACAATAAAAATGACAGTGCAGATGAAAAAGAGGAACCAAAGGAACTTCCAGAGAAGCCGATCCCAAAATACGAGAATACACAGGCCATGGACCTGAGTTGAGACGGTTTGTTAAGGTACAACATAATGTAAGCCCCTCTATTCTCCAGGTGCTGAATAAACTAGAAGGTTTTACTACAACTCAGAGTATTAAATCCAAAAAACAATTAAACATTTCTATATTTTTTTTCTAAGCTTTCAACACGAGATTAGAATTTTTTCTCTAGTTTTGTTCAGTATATTTTCGAGTCTTGCATATCCCTAGAGATTATTAGTTAGTGAAAGTTAACAAGCACAGTTTCATTTTCAACGCTTGTTAAGAATCAAACTTGGACATTTTATAATAGTAGGTTGGTTTTTTAACCACTTGAGCTAAGGTGCAAGACTCCGCTACAAATGGTATATGCACAGATTTGTCTAACCTCACTGATAAGCATCCCTTGCTTCTCATCAGCTTTGTGGACTGCCTCAAAACGATTGCAGCGGAAGTAGCCTCCTGTAGCAGAGCTATGTTTTTTCCAGTTCTCCAGGCACACCCAGCAAAAGTCAAATTTACACTGGAAAATAAATTTAAAAAAAACATACTAAAAGTGCATTGCTACAAAGAGTGATTACAGTTTATTCTAGGGGTCTGAAAACTTATGTTTTTTGATAATTATTAATAATATGACAATAAAGCCCCTCCAGGTCTTCTCCATCCTTCTCATACTGATATGAAAGGATGAATTTATTAGTTTGAAAATATAAAAAGGGCAGGATTCTTGTAGTCAAAACCAACATATTATAATTTTATAACTAAGGCCGTTTTGATATCGGTGTACACACACAAAACACTGTTTTCATACAGTGTTTTTAAATTGAAGAATAAAAAGAACAAATATTAAGAGTTACAGTAATGTCAATGTTTTTAGAAATAACTTTACACCATCTCTCATCCCTTGTGTTATATACAAGGCATGTTCAGAAAGTAAATACTGTTTCCAAATATGGACGTAAAAGCGATGGTCATCAGTGTGCGAATGTGGGCTGATCTCCCTCGTACATTAGCTTACCCCAGAAACACTGTTTGTTTATAGATTTTTTGAACATTTAAAATGTTTAAGACAGTTGAATTACTCGCCAACTGTGAAATATGGTCTGTTATCTGTTTTTTGAATACAATAAATGTGAAACCAGCCAAAATTCATCAGCAGATTAGGGAAGTTTATGGAAAAAATGCAATAAGTGATGGTATAGTGATGAAATGGGTTGGACAATTTAACAAAGGGCGTGAAAACGTGCATAACGAGTCATGGAGTGGAAATTCATCTGTCATTAATGATGATTTGGTGCAGAAAGCCAACAAAAAAATTCGTGAAAACAGATTTTTTACTATTTCGTCACTTTCTTGTGAATTTCCACAAATTTCAAGAACTGATCTGTATGAAATTGTGACCGATAATTAAAAATATCATAAGTTATGCTCACGCTGAATTTCAAAAATGCTCTCTGAGATGCAAAAAGACAAGCAACTTTGTAGTGCTTTGACTTTTCTCACGTGATACAGTGATGAAGATGATGGTTTTCTAAACCACATCATCATTGGTGGTGAGACATGGGTGTCTTACAGTGCGCTGAAATCAAAACAACAGTCCATGGAGTGGAGGTGCACCAGATTTCTCAAAAAAGCAGAAATTCAAGCAAACAATTTCAAACCGGAAGATCATGTGCATCTTTTTTTTGGGACAGAAATGGAGTTTTGCTTGTTGATTTCATGCCACGGGGCACAACAATATATGCTGCATACTATAGAGAGACCTTGAAGAAATTGCGTTGTGCGATCTAAAATAAAAGACAGATATTCTGAGTCAGGATAGTGGTCGACCACATTAAATTGATCGAACCCAAGAGCTCATAATGTCATTTGGCTGGGGACAAATGAATCATCCCCCCTACAGCCCAGACTTTGCAACAAGTAACTTTCATCTGTTTCTGCAGTTGAAGCGGTTCCTTGTTGGCCAACGTTATGACAACATCAAAAGAGTTGTGCAACAATGGCTGTCTTCACAACCAGCTTCATTTTATGAAGAAGGTATTCATAAATTGGTGCCGTGCTACGGCAAATGCCTTAATATTGGTGGAAACTAGGTGGAAAAGTAGTTTAAGGTACAGCCTTTATTGAAACAATAAAATTATTTAAAAATAAACTGTCTATTTTTAATAGTCAAACGGTACTCCCTTTCCAAATACACGTCTATTTATTTTATCCTAACGGTACTCCCTTTCCAAATACATGTATATTTATTTTACCCTAAGATATTTCTTCATCAAAAATGTAAATTTGACAACTGTTTCCACCATATTGTTAATATCGCACACAAACGTTTTAAAATATTCTTCTTGTCAATTATCTGTTTTTAGTTAGACCTTAACAACAATCACAATTATACGGTTAACTTTATATTGTTTTCATTCTTGATTCAGTTCATCATTTTATGTAAAGTGAATTGTCTCTACTTTATTTGTATCATTATTTACATTTATTAAATTTGACTAGTCAATGAAGTGAATCCTGAATGTAATCCAATAAATCAACCCTCCTAATTAAATCAACCTTAGAATGTTTTCTAAAATGGTAGATTTAAGTGAAACTATATATTATCATTGTTTAGAAATTTGAATAACTAACGTTAATATGTGAATTCGAATAATAGTTTCTTATTTTTCTTTTTAATGTATTTTAAGATTAGCTTTTATTTAGTATGCTGATGTTTTATCAGCTAAGATGGCATCTCCAAGAAATTCCACCTTCTATTTACAATCTGTGATACTGTTGCTGTATATAGAAGGATGAGTGGAGGTTTGCAACAGATAACTGCTGTCCTTGAAGGTGTACTCTACTCCCACTCAATACTACCTTTATTGATGGATTCTTCCTACCCCACTTCAGTTTCAGCTCTTTTTATACATGGAAATATTTTAATTTGATTTGTTTGGTCAGTTATAAATTATTTGTTATAGCTCAATAATTTATAGTAAATTATTCCTAAGAATCAAAAGATAAAGATATTCAAAGGGGTTTAATTTCTGTTTGTTTAAAAAGAGAATTCATTAAAAACTTTAACTTATAAGTAAGAAGAAAAAAAACTACTCTAGTTATTAAGGTTGTGCAAATGGAGATTTTTTGACGAGTATTTTCAAATTAAATTTAAATATTTGATAAATTCTTGGTACAACTAGGCATTAATTGTTGGTAGTATTTTTAATATGGCCGGCAAAATTTTGAATAGTCACATGAAAAATATCCTCAGTGAAATTCAACATTTTCTTTGACAAAAAAAAAGTGCTGTGTTGGACAGAAAAATTATGAATAAAAGAGATAATTTTCTATGTCATTATTAATTATAATCGATATTAACTAAAGTTTACAAATTTCAAGCTAAACAGAATCCATATCAATTAATGTTGGTATTGGTACACACTTATGGTAGAAGCACACAGGCAATGGCACGAAACAGGACGACGCATAGACAACATCATGCATAGCTTCAACAGTGATTTGACATGACAAGCTGGACATAGAGCTCCTGATCACTGAAATATTTGTCAGACCAGAGGTTTTCTCCAGTTTGTGGTTTGCTTGTCCAAAACATCGAGTACCTTACTGAGAATATCATCATTGGTCGCAGTTGACATTCTTGTATACTCTACAAATCATGATTCGTGTCTCCTTAGTACAGGAAACAAATGGTTATATTTTCCATAATAGTCCGTCTTGACACACTTCATGAACCCATTAATTCCTTCATCACCCTTTCAAGGCTTTCCATTTAAAATAGGAATTTTCACTAAGAAACACCTTATATGGTAGTTTGGTGACACTATTTTGCCAACTAGAGAAGTGCCACCCCGAATCACTTCACAGCGCTGTATGTGTATTGATCTCCTGCTCTTTGCCGTGTGTAGACACCTCGCTCCATTAGTAATTGCGTCGCCCTGCCTCGCTGCCTGTATACACTTACCCTTAGTTTTAAGTTTTGTAAATATTATTTTTGTGATTAGTTATAAAATCCTAGTATTTAGATTCGAGTAAACATGATAAGTAATTTGATGTCTTCTTTAAAGAGTTAAAAATGGTGTGAAAAAAAATAATTTTGAACAAAGAGCACTACCTTAGAACATTTCATGTGATTGCAACCCTCATTCTTTTGTATAGGTGACTTGCAGTTGGGACATGGTTTTGAATTAGTTACAAGCCAGAGACAGTTGGCTGCATCTTCCGTCTCAACGCAGGAGGCTCTCAGCTCTTCCGGTTTTACCTCTGAAATCTTTTGCTGCCATTGAAGCCACTGATGACAGCCACATGGGGCGTGAGCTTCTCCCAAACATTCCCTTAACAACACAAGCATTTGCATTCAGACCCAGAAAATTACTGTGATGTGTTTTGTTGTTTTATAGTTGTAAACTTTTGAGGTCTACATTTTTCTAAAAAGTGTGTAAGCTTTTCCCTCCTATCTTCCTTTCAATGTATATTAAAGCAATCATTTGGTACAATTTTTTCTTTGAAATAGAATATTCAAATGAATATATGGCTACATTTTTATTTTAAAGTTACAATCTTCTAATGTTATTGGTAGCATATCTATCAGCAATTAAAACTCAAAAGAAGATAAGGATGAATTTTAAGGATGTGTATCATTATTTGGCTGAAGAGTGTATCAGAAACCAAATTGTAAACTAACTCTCAGTGTTCATGGTTGTGGATTAAAGCTGAATTTAGTGACAAGTGTATAGCATCCTGCTGGTCACTTAATTGTTATCTGTGTCATAATTAGAGCCCGGATTTGTATGCAAAATGCATGTTATTTTTTACATATCCAAAGGTATGTGAAAATTATATTATACTTTGTAAGTCACACCTTAATAGACCATTTGGTTGGGGTTGATAGTTAATATAAATGCATATTCAGGGGGAAAATGATTTTGCATGTATATTTTAAATTTATTAAGATAAAAATTCATATTTTACTCATAACTGTAATACTTGTCCCCTAATTGTCATCAGCTAGTTACTAATTAATAAATAAAATATCTGCTGTCAATTGGGTATAAAATAAAACAAAACTAGCATACGTGCGTGTGTGTTCTGAAGATGGTATCGAGAAAAAGATCAAGTACACCCATAACTGCTTCTCTAAATTACCTGAAATTATAACACAGTTGGAGGCTCAAATTAATTCTCTGTGGTACTCACCTTCTCTGATGGATCAAATTTCAGTAGCAATGTCTTTCAAAAACTCACATTGTTGCTAAAATTGCATTCAATAAGCTTGATCAGGAATTAAATAAAAATTCTGGTTACAAAGCAGTCTGTTAAATTAGCAAAAAGTTGTTTGGTGAAAAAAGTGAATTACAAGAGGAAATAACCGAAGAAGAATTGTGGTGTTTTTCACATGCACCTGTGACATCATGCTATGTCAAAAGGACATTTTCATTGTATAAAACATTCTTCAGTGACAGACATAGTAGCTCCACAGAAGAAAATCTCAGTATGAATTTCCTTAGATACTGTAACAACCATAAATAAGGTAAGATTTTCCATGAAACAAATAGTTTTTTTAATTTTTGTTAATTTGTTTTTGCATATTATGGTGCATATTCTTTACATTTTTTGTGAATATTTTACTATTTGATTGTGCATACAAATACAGGCTCTGGTTATGATACTTGTACAATAATCAAACAAGGTTGTAAACCAGTTTCTACAATATTATTTTATATTGAAACAGCAATGGCCACTCACCAGCAAAAGAAATGTCCATTTCCACAATCGACAGCATGTGATGTGAGAGGGGGTGGTTTTGCTGAGGGGATGCTGTTCAAGATGTCACTTGGCTGTGACTGTTCTGTTTCTGGCAACCTAACCGCTCGGCCACACCCAGGCATTGGACACCACTTAATACTTCGATTACTTTCCACAAAAGCCTGCATGGAGAAAATATTATTCTAGAGTAAGTGAATTAACATAGGCATAGTAAGTGTTTTATTTAGGATGGACCCTCGAATCCTTGAATCCCTCACATCCTTAAGAGTATTTGAGATTCCGGAAAAATTTGTATTCCTTAAATATATATATTCAATTTTTCAAGTGAAATTTTTTTAGAGCTTTAATAACTTACTGCTTTATGGTGGTTATAAACCAATTGTAATTATAGGATGAACTTAACAACCAGACCCCAGACCAGTAATTTAACACTTAACTGAATGTATGAATGTTATATTTAATGCATCATAAGAAAGAATGATAACATTTAGTTATTTATATTTTCTAAGATTATATTATATTTATATTTCATTTTATATACATAATTTTTTCCAAGATTCAATTTCGGATTCAAGATTTGAAGGCGAATTGGAGATTCAAATTCATAAGAATGGATTTGACTCAATTCTAGTTTTATCACATGACAAAAAAATAAGGATATGCTAATATAAAGAGCAAATATTCTGCTTGCTGTTTGCATTCTCACCTTGATATCAAACTGGAGGTATCTACGAGCCATGTCGGGGCTAACCAGTTTTTCTATAACCTCCACAGGGACAAGTATGTGACACTGGTAAGCAGGACAAAGGATGTGATGGGCATCACCATCTTGAATCTTCACTGTAAGGTAGCTCTCCCAGCAAGATGTGCAGAAACGATGGTTGCACGAGATAAGGACAGGCCGGTCCCAACAGGGCATAGGCAACATGCAAATTTCACACTAGGAAAAAAAAAAAAATTTCAAGTAATGATTTTCAATTTCTAATTATTTTCTTGCTATCTCTATTATTTTTAAACATTACATTCATCTTCAGCTAATATGAAAAATTACTAAGCAATATGCCTGTGCGAAGCTTCTAGATGTCATATTAAATTCCAAAACTTACTGAAATTCGATTCAATTTCAAGTTCTGAATTTTAATATTTTGTTAGTTATAGGAAAAGGTACCCACTTCCATAGATTACAAAAGGTACCACAAAAAGCAAAAAGTGGTTCTCCTTAAAAAAAATCTTCAACACAGTAAAAGTTCAAAAATCTGGAACTCAATTATTAAGCCCACCCAATAATCTGGGACATATAGCCCTCCCCCACACCCATACCCCAACCACTTTTATTTTATCTTCGTACCGGTGCCATTCATCTGCCAGTCAGTTTTTATTTACCTTTGAGAGCGTGTATGTCATTCTGTATTACATAGTTTGGTCGTAATTGTGTGCCTAGTACTTTAAAATGTTTTATAAAGCTACTAGCTAAAGGAATGAAACAGAAACACGTAACACTAACAATACACCAAAACTGGATATTATAAGTAAACTAAAAAAAGGTGAGAAAAGAAACACTACTAATGCATGAATTTAATATTGGACCTTCTACTATTTATTATATTAATAAACAGAAAAACGAACTTAAAGAATTCTTGTCTAAATCTGCTACTACTAAAAGTATTGATAGTTAACAAAAGTTGAAAAAGCCTAAGCTGAAGGAACTATTGTGTGTTATATACATGGTTCAGTGCATAAATATCTAAGGGTAAGCCCTCTTATAAGACAAATGATAATTGAAAAGGCTAGAGAGTTTCTTCGAGAATTAAGCTCATCATAAGATAAATGTCTTCACAACTTCAACATTTGATGTGGCATGTGTCAGTTGGACATTTTGGGTGAGCAAAAATCTACGGGGTAAGGTAAATTGGAGACAAATTCGTTAAAGATAGGATCTAACCCAACTCTACTTTGAATTGAATAAGGATAGATTTACTGTTTTATTTTGTGAAGATGCTTCAGGGGATGATAAACTTAAACCTTTTTCTATCAGAAAATATAATTATCCTAGAGCTTTTAAAAGTCTTTCTCATCTTCAATCACCTGGATGACTGTGAAGCCATTCGACTGTTTTTTCCCATCATTTTGTACCAGGTGTTAAAAATGTTGAAAAGCTTGAGCTTCCTAAGGGCACTAAGATCCTTCTCTTGGACAATTGTAGGGTTCATCATCCAGCCTCTAAACTAGTTTCAGTCAACATTTTTGTAACATGCCTTTCACCAAATATTACACCCTTAATTCCACCTATGAAATAAGGGGTTATCCAACATTTTAAATGTAAATACAGAAGCTTGTTTGTGGAAAATTTATTAAATTCTGACTGCAATGTCAAGAACTTCCAGGCTCAATTCAGTGTGAGGGATTTAAATTTTTGATTCAGTTTGAGATCAGGAGTGGCAGCAGGGATTGTTCATTCGCTGTCTGAGAGAACCTGTAGTAAGGCCTATATATTTTGCATCACATGATTTGCACTGTAGTTGATATATCAAGTTATTGGTTTTGCAATTGTAATAAACAGGGATTTTTGTATTCCAAATTGGTTGACAGTGAATGAACAATCATCGTTTTGACACAAACCACAAAGATCCAAACCAGCCTGTACCCATTCATTCAAAATATTCAAAAAATTCAAAATATGTTAATTCCGCAGGTGGCCAAAGTGGCGAGTGATGAGAATTTAGGTACCTCAATTAACATCACTTTGCATGAGGCTGATGAAGCATTAAATATATTTATGAAATTTGCAAAGTGTAATAACCGCTACAACAGTTCAGAAGTAATGAATCTTCACATTCTCTGTAATAATTTTATTTTCAAAAAGAGATGAGTCTTGGAAGGAGGTGGACATTCGAACTCTACTAAAAAAAGGTTCATGCAATAGTGCAATATTCAATCAGATTCATGTTCTATTGCATCGTCATCATCAACTGCTAGATAGCACAATATTGTTTTTGTAAATACATAAATTATTATATTACATATTAATCATGTTTTTGTAAATACATAAATTATTATATTACATATTAATCAGGTTTTTGTAAATACATAAATTATTATATTACATATTAATCATGACCATTTTCAAAGTTATTTTCCTCGTTTTTTACCACAATACACAGATATGTTCCGATAATCCTCCTAAGCGTGCTGGATTATATGACTTTTACTGTAGTTGAAATATTTGAATTGAACATAAAATTTCAAATCCAAATAGATCCCAGATTAGCATTCGATTGAATGTAATTCAAAATTCAAAAGTCAAATTTTTAAATAATTCAACTTTCTCTGGAAAGTGACTTTAATACATTATTAGAATTTGATAAATAATTTTCATCACAAAGTTTTTTAAGTCAAGTAGATTATATTTACATTTTATTTTAATAAATTAAGGATTAAAGGTGGTATCAAAGGTATTAATTTTTAAATTGGGCTGGAATGGGAAAAAAAATCTAGCCTAGTATTAATATAGATTTGATTTGAAAATTTTCACTATAAATATTTGATTCACATTAAAATCTAAATATTTCTTAAACATGATATTAAATTCAAAATTGGTAATACTGGGTTTGCACAAGCTTAAAGAAATTTTAATCTTAGACCTCAAAAAAACCAACAAAGAAACAGTATATTTATAGTAAAAATACATTAAAAAAGGATTCTACTAGAAATTAAAAAATTTAACCGTTCCTATCCACCTTTTCTTTCTTATAAATATAACCAAATAAAACAAAAAACGAAGAGGTTTTCTTTTTAGAAATGTAGCTATATGGGATATCCAACACACTTTGGTAATGCTGGAATTAAAATTGTTGAGATAAAACTGAGAAATTAAAGTGTATCTGATGAAACTGCCAATAGCAGTGAAAGCTAGTTTCTGAAATGCTTTAGCGAGCCCATATATATATATATATATGTGTGTGTGTGTGTGAATTGTATTACTTGTGTTAAAAATATAAAATTAAAATATTACTAACAATATCTGTGGAGCGATTTTTAGCGAGGCAAGCTTGCAGCTGTGGCTGATCATGATCCTCGGTATTGTTATACTCCGAAGTAACAGCTGCCGGTTCAGGTCCACAGTGATGCAATGCTGATGTGGGTGGTTGTACTCCTGCCAACTGGCAACATTGTACTGGATCTTTCATCCACTTCTCTAGCAGAGTCTCACGAGACCATTCTGAGAAAAATAATTTGTCATGTTGCAAAATATGTCAGGTCACAAATTCTCGGTTACTAACACAAATTTGGCCAATGGTCCTGTGTTGGGTTATGGATATTTAAGTTCATTATAAACATAGGTACAGTTTTTGGTTTTAGCTAAATAAATGATATTCCAATGGTGTTTGTCAAAAATAAACAATGTAAAACTAATCCTCCTATCTACATGTCTAGATGTATCTATGTATATTAGGAGGAGGTAGGAACAAGGAGAAAAGAAGGGACAGCATTCTGCAGTGTGTGCAGGATTTTTTGTGTAAAAAAAAAGAAGTACTAAGGAAAAACATTAATTATTGTCTAATGTCTTGGGAATGTATAGTAAAACAGTAAAGATACACTGTACAATAAGGTAAACTAAGTGATAATGAAGGAAGCCAACCTGAAAGGATAATTACATTATGGCTAGATAGGAACAAAGACAATTCTTTCTTCATTTCTTTTTACACTTTCCACTTCTTCCAATAGACCTTCCTTGTCTACCATCCTAAATCTAACCACACCTATTCAATTCAATTTTTACTTTTCAAATTTAATATTTTTCTGTCATTTCTCAAGAGAGATACATTAATATTCAATACATGCATAGTCACATCATCCTTGGATTCTTTCAACTTAGTTTTAAGTGTAACTGACTCAAATGTCTATTTTAAAATGTACCTAATTTTTAGATGTTTGTTACAAGTTCATCATATTCATAATTAAAATGTATCATAACTTGTAATTATTAGAACCAAATCTTTTACAAATATCATTTAAATATTGTGTATATTATATTATATTTATATTACATATTTGTGTTTCTTTCACGTCAATCTAGTACAACTTGTCCAACTTAAATTCCCTTAAAATTGAATTTTATTTTTCTTAAAATAGTATTAGTTTCTTATATTATTCCAAATGCCATAACAATCTAATATGAAATTTCCCTTCAGGAACCTGTCGAGGAAAAGAGACCAATGCACAAACCATGAGCTGAAACTGTGTCTGTGACAAACCTATCTACTTAAAAACTGTCTAAAACCAAAACCGGTGTACCAGCAGACAAACACAAATTGTGAGCACTTCACTCTGGTACAAGATGCATTAGCTTGTGCACACAACCTTAGACTCAAAATCTAATTCAAAAACATCCCCCCTAGCTCTGCACTTGAGAAATAAATTGATCCAGCCCTCACAAGATTTAGGCCTCCCTCGGACTGGGATCCTCCACCTCTGCTTACAGACCATCCTCTCGGGCAATACATCACCTATTTTCTAGCTAACATGTCTGAGCCACCCTTCCCTGACACAATGCCAAAAACTAAGAATCTGAATTTCAATGAACAGAAAGCAATCAAATCCCTTTATGCCAACAAGGATACGATTATTCTGCCTGAAGATAAAGGATCCACTATAGTAGTTCTTAACCGCTCGGACTATATTGCTGAAGCAATAACCCAGCTTTTGGACATGTTTACCTATAAGCTCCTCCAAGAATACCCCACAGAAGACTACAAAACTGAAATTAAGGAATATGTTCAGTGTAAGGGTCCCTGCCAAAAAGTTCCACCTAAGTCTGTATGTTTCTTTCCACCGATAAACCTAACCTCCTGTACTCTACATCCTTCCCAAAATTCCCAAAGAAATTTTCTCTCACCACCAGGACATCCCATTGTATCTGGATGTGGTTCTCCTATAGAAAGAATGACTGCCTTTGTTGACTCTCACCTACAACCCTTAGTAAAATAACTACTATTAGCACCGCGTTTTACTACCCGTTCGGGTTATACGCACTTACGCTAATGTGTGATGGTAGGGTGATTGCGAGATGAAATGGAGGACCTACAGTTTAACATGGAATCCGAACTATGATAGAGGCCTGTCATTCCACACATTCACAAGTTGTGATTAATACACATCTTGTCAGAGGTGAAGGAAGGGATTGGTAATCAGATAAATCTGTGCCGGGACCGAGGATTGAACCCCAGACCCTCAGCACAGAAGTCTGACACCTTACCCCTAGACCACCTAGTAAAATAACTACCATCATACATTCAAGACACCAAACATTTACTAAACCACTGTGCCCACACCACTCGTGGACCCCTTTTGTTACTTGTGAAGATGGCTTGTATCTGCACACGTTGGCATCGGTAGTGTTAAATAGAGGACCATGACCCAACTCGGGGTGCGGTATGTCAGGGTATTAATCCGGGGTTTGGGTGAAGAAAGCACTCAAGAGATTGTGTTTTACACATTTATTCAGAACTTAACATGAGCCCATGGTTGGTCTGGGTACACGATCAATGTCAAACTGGAACCTCTTCTCTGTACCCGCACGAGCGTGTAATTAAATTTGTCAAACAATAAACGCCCCACATATACACAATCATTCCCGGGGTCAAAAAATCTCCCTCCATACGATAAGAAGTTTGTACACCCGAGAGCTAACAACTCATGAACCGATTACGTGCACATTCATGCTCGCACGTTACCACCTTGACAAGGGATGACCTGACGTGCATTAATGTGAGTCCAAAGCCAGAGTGTCTTAACGAGGTCGAAGCCCAAGCCTTTGAGCTCGACGAGACCGTGCGCAGCCGACCGCACAGGAGGAACAAAAGAGCAATGCTGCACACACACACACACACACTAAAAGAAGAGTCGAGGAAACTCAGCTCACCACCTGCACCAAATTGAGAAACTACCACCTGAATGCTTCTTAGTTACAATTGATGTCACTGCTCTATACACCAACAACCCCCATATTCATGGCAAAGCTGCAATGGAACATTTCTAAATCTCAGACTACAAAATTCCACACCCACAACTTATTTCCTGCTTGAATTAGCCAGAATCATTCTGGAAAAGAACAGTTTCCGTTTCCTTGACAAACATTACAAACATTATCTGCAGCTCAAAGTCATTGCTATCGGTATTTGCATGGCCCCCTCCGAAGCCAATCTCTTCAAGAGACAACTGGAATAATGTTTCCTAAGTTCCAGACTCATTAAACCACTGGTATTGTTCAGGGACATTGATGAAATTTTTATGATTTGGACACATTCGAGAGCGTTGCTTAACAACTTTCTGGAAGAACTTAACAATTTCAGTACTTTCAAATTCACCCACATTATCTCACTACAGCATGTGACCTATTGTGATGTTGATGTCTTCAATGAGAATAATAATATTCGCACGACAGTTCACATAAAACCTACAAACCACCAACAATACCGCCATTACCGCAGCAGCCACCCTACTCACACTAAGTCCTACAGCCTGGTCATTAGGTCCGCACACATATGTCCTGGCACTGCTGACCTCACTCAGTGATGCAATAAACTTTCCTCAGCTTTTCAGGAGAAAGAGTAACCTTCAAATCTCATTGATACTCAAATCTCCATAGCCCTCTCAAATACTTGACAAATCACAGACAAATTTTTGATGACATCCCTTTTACCACCAAATAGCGTCTGGAACTGCAGAGTATTAACACTATCCTCAAGAATGGCTACAACTTTCTGATTTCTTCCACTCAGACACAAAACCCTTTCAGCTATTTCCCAAGAATCTCTTTCAAACGGCCATCTGACCTTCACAACCTTCTAGCACAACAAAAATTGCCTGACCCCAACAAAACTTCTACCTTGGTCAACATAGCAAAAGGTTCACACCCGTGTATGAAACAACGCTGCAACACCTGCAAGATCCACCCCCTCTGCCCCCCCACCAAGACCTTCAATATATCCATCTTAATCTACTAACTTCAATGTAATTTTTGTGAGGCTGAATAGATTGGACTCACAACAGGACCTCTGAGAATACACCTTGAACAATTTCCATTTCGATATCAAGCACAAAAATCTAGATAAACCAGTTCCTCCCCATGCTATCACCCACAATAAGTACTTTGACTCCTGCTACACCACCAGAGTACTCAGCACTACAGCCACTTGCAACAACTCTCAACTCAGACAATGGGAACTTACATATCAATGGGTAACCAAATCCAGACTGCTCCCTAGTTTAAATCTGAGATTAAAAAAAACCTTTATTACTTATATATATATAATTTCAATTTATAGTCTTTTATAATAAAGGAAATTGATAAAACTAAAGAAAAAGGAAAAATAAACTACTAAGAATAAATTTGATGAAGCAAGCCCACCTAGCGAAAGAGGAAAAATGTGGGAAGAATCCCATGTACAAAAGTGACATCTTCCTTTCGTCTGTCTTCTATAGTAGAAGTAGTCACACATAGATTTTAACACAAATAGAATAATATTTCGGCATACATAATAATAACATAATAATATGTTGATAAAGGCAACAGTGCCGAAATATTTTTCTTTAGTTTTATCTATTTCCTTTATTATAAAAAGACTATAAATTGATAGTATATAGTGATAGGTGTGTCTTGATTATCTTATTAATTAAATGTTAGTTTATAAAATACTCCTGAAGAGTGTTTTTAAATGGGTTGGTTGAATATATTTACCAGACAAGGCACTTATTCAAATTTACTATAACACTAGTTATGAATTTGCTTACCATTATCTCGAAGCAATGCTTCAGCAGTAAACAAAGGGATATGAAGCATATCAGATGTCTCTACCAGGAGTTGATCCTTTGCTTCCTGCAAGTCCTGAGTCCGCAAACCACTGTACACTTCTTCTTGCTCTTCAGGGCCATCTAGCTCTGCTTCATTGATTGTGTCACTAGTGTCGGCCTGTAAACAAAAGTAAATTTAATTAGTTATAAAGTCTCGAACCAAAATCTTAGAAAACATGCTAAATATAAGAGATATAAATTTCTTAATTAATTGTTAAGTTGCTTTAAGAAATAGAAAAAGAATGCAAATGATTTTTTTTAAATCACACATCCATTGATAGATTTATACCAGAGATGGGACACTTGAGTCCCTCGAATCCTTTGGTATTCAAGAGATTTGAGATTCGTAAAAATCTCAAAAAGACATCTCAAATATAATTATTAAGTACTTGACTTGAAATCATAATATTAAACAATTGGTAAAAGTATTTATTTAAACTTTTGTAGTTGGGAGAGTTACAAAATTACAAAAAGGACCAAATTAAAATAATAAAATAATTTAATCTAAAAAGGTTATCTCCGTTTTCTATGATATAACCGATATAACAAACAAAATAGTATTAATTTGGTTAATGCTAACAAAATTTTAAACTTATAAAAAATTATCACAATTCATTATAAGGTGATTTGGGGCAAGTGCAGATTAATATTTAAAAAGTTAAACTTTAAATGAGTGAAAAAAAAAAAGCTAATGCAGTTAGAATTGTGAAACTCAGTGGTAGAGCAGTGATGTGCTAGGTCAAAGGTCATGGGTTTTATTCCCATGTCCAGATATCATTTTTAAATTTAATCTTTATTTAGCACCATGCCTTACTAACCATTTGGGTTACATGCTTATTTAAATAGTAGTCATCTCTGTACATATTCCCGTAATTACAATGATTTGCAACCTGTGTGTTGATGTTCACAGTAAATCTAGTAGCTAACCATCTGGTTCTTGTGTCTGTTACAGTAGAAAGAAACTATAAAATTGCACAGGACCTATCAAATAACTTGTGTGATTACTCTTGTATATGGTTTTCAGACATATATTGTGATTGACATTTCACCATGTGGTACCACACACAAGGGAGACGTTCTCGTTGAAAAACTGCACAATGCCCTTGAAAGTTCAAATATTCAGTTACAAGAGAAGCTGAATGCTATGGCAGTTGATGGGTAATATTTTGATCTTAGTGAAGATAAAAAAAACTGTGGGTTTGTGTGAAAATTTAAACCTTGACTTCTTATTTCTTATGCGGGACATAGCACATAGGTTAGAATATGTGTTGAGTGTTGTTTGTAAAGTTAAATTGTTAATGTGATCTGTAATTAAGTTCAAGTTATAGGTAATCTAATTAAAAATTAGAAATAGCGTATTGGATATGAAGAACTGTTTGCATTAGCTCAAGAAATAGAGGTAGACATATTAAACCCAAAATAATTCTAGGACACTTGTTTTTTTTAAAGTGAACTCGAGTTTACAAAACATTTCAGTGAGATTTTAAATTATTTTTTATTGATCTACAAACGAAGCGCATTGAAAGTATATGACAAGGCAAGAATATGACTGATAAAGAGTTCTCATTGGAAATGATAAAATTTCAGAGCCAAGTTGTATTTTCAACTGTTAGCATGAATGACACATTAGAGTGGATCACAAAATTCAATTCTATTTGTCAGAATGTAAATGCCTGTATTTGTATAATCTTTGATTCTTATGCTTCAATGCAAAACCCACTTAATAAGATGATGATGATATTAAAGAGTGAAAAAATATACCAA
This sequence comes from Timema genevievae, assembly GCA_902155825.1. Taxonomy (NCBI): domain Eukaryota; kingdom Metazoa; phylum Arthropoda; class Insecta; order Phasmatodea; family Timematidae; genus Timema; species Timema genevievae. The sequence goes on along the minus strand of CABFWO010000387.1, from coordinate 219,861 downwards.
GAAAAATTCCCATCACACAATAAGGAAATGGGTTTCCTGAAAGAACAACATTTATCAGGACTGCTTATTGGTAAATGAAGAAGACCAGTGCTCAAGCCGTTACCAGAATCTTCAATAGATTCACTTGATGACCAATCGTTTGCTGAAGGTGTTGAGTTGTTAGGTACAGTAGGTATTTACCAGGTGTATACAACTTCAAAAGTGCAAGGAAAAAGTAGGAAACCCTGTGTAAATCGTTTATGAAGACAATAGAAAATCGGATAACAGAACCTCCAAATCTAAAAATTATGCGCCTATGTTTCAACAGCAAATTCAAGAGTTTCCAGATACAGTAATAGCCTGGGTTAGTGAAAATCGTGGATATGCATAATTTAACGACGTATTATATTATCAATTTATAACATTGAAAAAGAATCTTTTAAACACATATTTTTTCAAAAACCTTCGGTCTAAGGAAGTTAAATCGAACTTGATAATTTGTGATAATGTTGTAATAAAGGAAGCACAAATTAAAATATGTTTTATCACATTATTAACATTCTTTATGTCCTGGAGAATTGCATGAAAATCTGCAGTGAAACAGTTGGATTAGACAACCATTTACACAACCACAAAACTAAGTATGTTACAACCCTTCATGCCAACGACATGATTCTAGCCTTTTACCGACCATCCCGCTCCTAGCAGCAATAGACAAAACTACCACCTGCAATGAACCACCGTGATCTGCCTTCTACCCTGTTCATGAAGCAAGCTTTATATGTATGGAATAAAAATCCAGACAGAAGAGCCAATTAATCACTGATAATCTCCGTAAATAAATTTTCACCACTATATAGTTTTGTAAGGTAAATTGTATACTATGTTTAGCAATAATTATATAATGGTTTGACATGGAGTATTGAATGATCGAAGCAAGGTTAAAACGTAGATATAAGAAATATTACTGTATAAGATATTATTCCATCTCTAACCAGGTCCAGGCTGTACCGTTCACCACCTTCATCTCTAACCGCCGGAGGCCACAATAACCGAGAAGAGGGTGGGTGGAATCTATAAGGAATTTAATGTAACAAAAATAGGAACATTTGCAAGTTTAAGAAAATATTAAATTATTTATTCAAGGTAAAACAATATAGGTAAATAAATAATACATGGCCTCACAAGGCAAAATGGAGTGTGTTGAAAAACATATAGATATGGCAGAGACTGTGCTTGTGCAGTACATTTGAGGATATATTTCACAATCTCAAAGTAATAGTAGTCCTTGAAGAAGACTATGTTTGAAACAAGAGAGTTATAACATAAATTATTTATTTATGTGAGTTAGTCTGGAAGAGACCCAATAATTATCAAAAATCGTTAATATAAAATAAAGAGCTTAAAGAACTCGTTTAATATGTTAAAAAAGCGGCTGAATCACCCTTGTAACTTCAGACTAAGCAAACAGATTAAATCATTAAACCTTTGAATATTTATTATATCAATAAAGAGCATAAAGAGCCCCTCTAAATGGTAACAAAGCACCTGAATCACCATTGCGAATTCCGACTAGATAGATAAATTTTAAGATTTAATTTAATTTCAAATATCAATTCTGATCGAAATAAATTACACAAAGGTTTGACTTCTCGACATAGCTCAAACTTCTGTGGGACTATTACTTCCACCAACTTAAAAGTAATCGAGAAGATTTCGACTTGTTAATATTTAACATTATAATAGAAAACAAAGCATTATTACATTAGAATACTGGTAATTTCTCACTGAACGAATCAGAATTGTTAAAGTTATAACTTATAAATCAACAAAATTAAATTACTTTTATAATTTCTTCAAACAAAAATACGTCTACAAAATTTTATCTATAAATTAAACATTATCAAATTTTAAAGTTTAAACAATTATTGGTAACCACAAATGCAATAAAATTTATATTTAAACTAAATATTCCAAGCGAGAAAAAGAATCAAAATGTGGCTACCTACTAATAAGTCTAAATTTTACAAAGAGACTAGTGCCCAAGCTTTGTCACTTGCAAGTCTGCAGAAGGGCAATATGTACCTCCATTGTTTATATTCCTTCGCAAGTTAATGAAGGCCGAACTGCTATATGGAGATCTACCAAGTGCTATTGCAGCTGTACACGAGTCTGAGTGGATAACTGCAGATTTATTTTAAAGATGGTTAATACATTTGTTGCCACAATGAGACCCAACAAAGAAGAACCTGTTGTGCTTATTATACTTGCCAGTCATTATTCGCACACATGAAATATTGATGTTATTGAACTTGAACGTGAGAATGGAGTGTCAATTGTCTGCCTACCACCACATTCACCAGCAAAAATGCAACCATAAGATGCTGCATTCATTTTTCCACTAAACACCAAAGCTATCGAAAATTGGCTAAGTAACCAACCGGGAAGAATTGTTACAAATTTGCAGCTAGCTTCATTATTTAAAGACTTACTTACGGGCTTCAACAATGGAAAGTGGAATAAATGATTTTAGAGAAACTGATATTTTTCCATTCAATGACAAAATTTTTAAGGATGTTGATTTTATTGACCATCTTCAATCTGAGCGAGAAGATGGAGATCAAAATGAAAACAATAACGTATCTGCTAGTTTGTCATCTGTTTGTTCTGGTATCAAAGTTGTTAGGCCAAGATAAATCAGAGAAGTGCCAGTAATTTCCTCACAAGCAACATCTTGTCGTGGTACAGCCCTATTAGTCTCTGGATCATCTCATAAAAATGCTGTTAACGCAATCGAAAAGAAAAAATGCAGACAGTCTTCCATGTCAACTGCTACATCTTCTAAAGGTAAAAGAACTCTCTATAGGGGAAATCTAACAGCACCACTCCCTGAATCTTCAAGTGAAAGTGATGACAATATCGAATATGTATCAAGAGATGACCGTGATAATGATGAGGATTCCGAATGTTCGTTTTGTGGGAAACATTTCTCAACTGTCGAAAAAGGAGAAAAGTGGGTTTTCTGTACAAAATGGTTTCAGTGGTGACATGAAATAGGTTCTCCTTGCATTAATTATAATAAGTTCGTTTGTGATAATTATTGTTTAAATGGTTGATATTGTCATATTTTTTCATCTTTTGTAAAATTGCATGCTTACTAAAAAACTAGACAAAATGAAATTGTGAGTTTAACTTAACTACATCTTGAATTTTTCTTGTTTTGTTTTAAAACCCCTGGTAGGGGACGAAATTTGGACAGTATTTTTTTGTTATTTAAAACAAAGAGATTTCTTATATTTGCTTATATTGAGACATTAAACATTTTAAATATATAATTTAGTTCCACGACTGTTAAAAGGAGTTATTGTAGTATTCACAATAAAGTTTTCAGATTAATTAGCTAAACTGTCTAACATCAATTTATAAACAAAAAACAAGTGATGGGTGATATTTGGCCACTTTATCTTATTTTTCTTGTTTCTGTTTTACAGACAATTCATTAGTGTACTGTATTCAGGTTTCATAAATATTATAAATGGTCTTGATTAGAAAAATGTTTTTAAATGTACTTACCCTATGGCATTAGGAACTCGAAAGTTCAAAGCCACATTTATATTAAGTTACATTAAAAGATTGAACTTATAGTTATAATAAAACATAAAGAAGTCTTTACATTTAAATAATGAAAATTTGATAGATGTATAACGCAAGATGAATATATGAATATTTTTGAAATTTGAAAACTTCCAAATCATTTCACAAAACTCTAATAAAATCATAATATTATAATTTGTATTTGGAAGAAGGTACAGGAGAGGTGGATAGAAAACATATTAAAATGGGAACAAACATAAAACAGCTGTTAAAATGAAAAGAAGAACACAGTTCACACTTTACAATGCTGCCACTGGACAAAGAGGTAATAATGATTGTCTCTTGAAGAAAATTGATTGTCACTGCCCAATTGCATGCCCTAGGTTTCATTCTATTGAAACTTATCAAGGAGGAATGTGAAACCCATCATAGTATTAATTTTCAAGATTCTTGGATATCTTGATTATGATAATTTGTATACTCACAAATTATTATTATTATTATTATTATTATTATTATTATTATTAGCACCGCGTCTTACTACCCGTTCGGGTTATACGCACTTACGCTAATGTGTGATGGTAGGGTGATTGTGAGATGAAATGGAGGACCTACAGTTTAACGTGTAATCCGAACCATGGTAGAGGCCTGGCATTCCTCACATTCACAAGTTGTGATTAATACACATCTTGTCAGAGGTGAAGGAAGGGTTTGGCAAGTATACTCACAAATACCATCCTGGACTCTAAGAGCTGGGCAATGCCATGAAAGTTGTTCCTCATGGCCACATCGCAAGGTGTCAACTTATCATGGTTTTCAGCAAACAAGGGAGCGCCATGGGTCAGAAGCAGCTCGATACAGCGCTCCATTCCACACATTGCCGCAGAATGCAAGGCAGTATTGCCATTCTGGAAAAAATAAATCTTTCATGTCTTTTTTTGAAACACTTAGCAAATAATCCTTTACTAATTTTTTTCAGGGTTTTTCAAGGTTTTTGACCTCATAGGTTTCAGTATTTTTCATATTCCTATTGCTTGGTTTCTGAGTGAGAGCCCATTAAGGGTACAGAGTTCTGAAACACAAAAAGGCAGCAGAAAATTCTGTTTACATAGGTGTGCCATATTACCCATATACATTTCTTATGATGGAATTGCATAAATGAGTTAGTTCACAACTTACTATCTTTTGTTTGTAAAATAAATACATACCTGGTCTTGTGCTTGTAAGTCAACTTTTTCCCAACCTCCCGAGTTTAGAGGAACTCCACGCCACTGTAAGAGAAGGGTGACACATGCTGCCCGGCGCTCTTCAGCAGAGAAAGACTTTTGGGTCAACTGACAAGCACAATGCAAGGATGTCTCGTTGCAGCCGTTTTTCTTGTTAGGGTTACCTCCGAGGTCATTTAAGAATGTCCTGTATAAAGAGACTGAAAATTTAGTATTTATATGAAGTATTTAAAGTAAAATTTGGACTAAACCTATCTTCTCTCAACTTTAAGCGTTTAAACATTGTAACAATCCTGAGAGCTGTGACAGCCATATAATACATTTAAAAGAATGTGTGCACACTAATAATAAATATTGACTAACAAACCTGAGTAAATGTTTCATGCCATGTTTAGCGGCATAGTGCAAGGCTGTATTGTGATGGTGACTGTCACCATAACTTATGTTTGGATCAAGATTCTTGCGCAACTCTGGTGTACTTTGAAAGATCTGTAATAAAAAAATATGTTAAAAGATTAATATATAAGATGATTATTTTACAATAAAACAAAATGCAAGGATCAGTTGATAATAATGGGATTTCCATTGAAAGTTTACTAGATTCAAGTAAATATTTTCTAATAACTATTAACAGGGTAAAATAAATGTAAGATGACTGCTGGAGAGGAATGTGGGTGCAGCTCAAAAGAAAGGGAAGGGGAGAAATTGGCAGCATAACTTTGTTGATGGCTTAGTTCAAGGTGGTCCAACTTTTTCATTCCAAGGGCCAAATGTGATCATCAGTTTACACCGCAAGCCGAAGATATATTTGGTAATCTCATCAATTGAATAAAGACTTAAAAACAACCCTTAGTAAATTTATCTGATATTCATTTGAAGTATTTAATGTGCACTTTCTGAACCGATCAATTATATAAGCACACGAGAATTTCTCGAAAGGGCCTACCAATTCTGCTGGAAAAGGTATTTTCACATACCTTCCAGGGTTCTTTCACATACCACAATTGGCGTGGGACAGACGGCTTTACTTACCTCCTAAGGAAGTTGTGCTAAAGTTATTGTCACTCAAGAAAAATTCTTCAACCCCAGCTAGATTTGAAAACATGAATATCAGCTCCTGCAGCGAGCACTGTAACCTAAGACCTACACCGAGGTTGATCTTTAATAACTAATTACTTTCATTACTTATACACAAATTGTATTTTTTGTTGGAAGAATTTTTCAAATTTTACTAAAAAAAATAAGTTTAGGATTAATCCCCCCAAAATAGATAATGAAATATGCACACACACATACTTTCACAAAACAATGTAGCATTATCTTCGATAGCTACAAACAATTGAAGGGTTTCTTGTAAAAATCCCTTATGTCAATATTTTGCGAAATTGAGTTGTCTACACTAGTACATAGATCATCATGTTCTATATCTTTTAGATCATTGAGTTTCTCACTAAAACACCATTTGTCCATGATACAGACAGTTGAAATAACCTCGATTCTGCAAAAAGCCCCCATAGTACGGTTTTCTTTTAAGAACCTCCCTTGTCAATGACATAAGGTGTTTTTACCAGAAAAAAAAATTTGTGCAGTAGTATAAATGTCATTCTCAAATTGAGAAATAGATAGGAAACCCAAAAATCAGAAAAAATAAAAATTTCAGGAAAAGTATAATTTATTACCTTATTACACAAAATGTATTAAAGAAGTAAGTAATAATACCAGGAGGGCTTGATTTTACAATTTTCTTGTGTTATTTTTTAGTTTTACCAAAGTGGCTACCCATAATCCATCACCTCGCTAACGGTGTTTCAGATGCACATAAATATGTTATAATCTCTAAAATCCAAATAAAATATGTATTTTTTCTAAGTACACCAAATTTTTTTAACAATAATATAAAAAATGATACATTTTTCTTAATTTATTGGAATTAGGATTTTCTTTGTGAAGAATCATACAAAATGCATGTGTTAGTGATGTTAAATTTTCCAAAAGCCAAAGAAAATTATGTTTTACATTTCTCATTTTTAATTTATGTTTTTAATAACTAAAATGTAAATAATATATAATATTTATTTTTCTACCAAGACAGTTAATAAGAAATAGTGATTTTATTATCATTAGTGAAGTGACGTGGGCGTTAGTGAAGTGATGCGGGCGTTAGCGAAGTGATGCGGGTGTTAGTGAAGTGATGTTTGGGAAAACGGCCTTTACATTGAAAATTTCACTTTACTAACGTGAGCTATGTGACTATCATCAGTCTCGTCACCTGACTGATGTTAGCGAGGTGAAGACACCATTTTTGTCACCAAGCAACGTCGGCGAAGTGATAACACTATTTTTGTTCTGAAAATTGAAAAATGAGACCTGGACACGGGAATCGAACCCGGGACCTTTGGCTTAGTACGGCAATGCTCTGACCACTGAGCTATCCAGGATTCGTCTTGTGCCCAGGGTCATTCTTCACTCATATTTTAAGGCAGAGCCTATGATGGACGTGCGGAAATCGTCGGCTACAAGTGTGTGATTATATTAATATCACGAGCTATCAGATAATGCAGCCATCTTTGACTCAGTAGTTGGCCTGGGGACGGGACGAATCCTGGATAGCTCAGTGGTTAGAGCATTGGCATACTAAGCCAAAGGTCCCGGGTTCGATTCCCGTGTCCAGGTGTCATTTTTAAATTTTCAGAATATAATATCTAGATGGAGTAATCCTCACTATAAGCATAAATAATAGCTTTGGCTATTTAATTCTTTCTACCATTTTTGTTACCAAGCAGCATTAGCGAAGTGATGTTTTTGGTGGACTTAAGAGTTTCTTTACCATAATATAAGTATAAAGGGCCAAACAAACATTGAAGTTAGTTCCTGCCTCCATTTACGTTCAACTGAACTGGTATTGGCTTAGTTATTTCAAAAACTCCAAATGATATTAACGTTAGTGAAGTGATTTGCAATTAAGTTAACATATTCTGTACTATTTACCTGAATTTTCGTACATTGACCGAATAGTATTAAATAAAATTTTTAACTAATGAAATAACAAGAACTATACCTTACTAGATCCGCGCTTCACGCCGAACATGTTTACTTGTTTCATAATATGAATAGACTAATATGCTAGTGACACTCGTAGAACTGGCGACCCTTGCCGGCGAGTCATAAAACTTCACCCCCTCCCTCCTTTCGTGGAGAGTAATCTCATGTCCCTATAAGGAGACTTTTTGGATTCTACAATCCCCATTGGTCCTTCTCTATAATACATGAGCATGATGACCTTGTGTTGTAGATTTGTGATACTTTCTGTATATATTGAGGTAATATAGAAGGGAAAGATGTGCGTTGGTATATCGTTCTTTTTCTAAATTATTGTTATGGCAGAAAAATATTAATATTTCTAAATTCCCATTTTTATTATTTTGCCTATTACTTTAAATTGACCCTTCCAGTTTTCTGAGATGTCCGTCTCGTTTGACCTAATTCTATATTTAAATATTCAAATATATATTTAAATAATAAATTTTATTTAAATGTTTGGAGTGATAAGTTGTAATTAAAGCTCTAACACTATTGCCTTTCTTGACATTCTCTTGAAAGTAGGCCATGTTTAAAATTTGTTTATTTATGCCTGCGTAGGATGTCATGTGTAATCTTGACCAAGCATGTATGTTGTAAATATTAAAATCTATTTTGTTAATGTAAATTTGGATCCCTTTTTTTTTATAGCAAGTCCTTGCACCTATTGTTGGTTTATACATCTTCTCCTGAAGATGGCCTATTGTATTTACTGTTTAAATTAAATACTTGGGGGCAGGCTAGGACTGACTAGGCCTTACATTATTAATGTTATGGATAGTATTTGTATTTCAAACATTAAGGATTACAAATGCTGGAACATTTGGATCCTTCCGGCCTTTCACCTTTTTATGTTCTTGAACTATTTCACGGCGGTCTAGAGTTTATTCTTAAACATTATTATTGATGGTAATTTAAAAGTATGGTATTTTATATTTTAATTGACTGCAAGTTGCCAATTAGCCTATTTATACAAGGAGATTAATTAATAATTCATGCCATGCTTACCATTTTCTCTCGCAGATAAAACTAATGGACGCACCATTTTGTTTGTACCTAGCCTTGTACAGGTTGTAAATTGTACTTATGTTATATTTAAGTTGAATAAAATCTTATTGTGCCTCTGAAATATTGAGCCTTCTTATTGTTGTGGTAGAACAACTCAGTGCCGTCGCGTGTGAAGTCAACACCCGGGGCAGCCTTGAAAGAAGGCCCCCCCCCCCTATACCCACCACTCACACCATCTCGTATTTACACCATAATTCTAAGGGTTATTGTTATAGAGAAAATAACAAGTGGCGCAACCTTTATGGTGCAGAGTGTCACTAATCAAAAAACTCTTTTTAGATCATCCAAGTTAAATAAATATATTTGAGTATAAATACGGTATTTTATTCACATAATTCGAAAAATCGAAAGTAACACATTATAAATTGTTGTTGTAGTTGTTAAATGTTCAGAATATTACTACGTAATCATTCACTATTCACTTTGATAAACTATAATTAATGCAATCAAAATATTTATTGATATGTAGTCTAAATGTCTGTCTATTCACTGTGTCAGCCAATTTATTAGAAGATAGTGGATAGTGGAGAGAAAGAAAAGTTTCATCACGAGGCCTGTGACTCACGGGCTGTCAGCTGAACAAATTCATGTCGTAGTGGTGCCACCGGTTTAAAAGTGTTGCTCTTTTCACTTTACCAATTTAATTACACTGATTTTTTATAACACAAAACATTATACCATTTTATTTTCAATGTTTA
>CABFWO010000387.1:191950-209774 GCA_902155825.1 Timema genevievae | reverse complement strand
GGCAAAAACCAACTCCCCCCCCCCACCCCACTAACACTACCCACAGCCCCCCTCCCACACAGGGAGGCCTGCCTCAGGCGGCTAAGTCATTATTATACCAGGGGCCAAGCAAGCAAGGCTTTGATTGGTGTAAAATTGGTAACTGGAGTAGCAAGCTTCAAAAATATTCCTTTGGAATCTTTTTATCATGTTTGGAGGGAGGAAACTCTTCCCAATTTTTTAATGTCGAGTGACAGATGCAGTTGTCCTGGGTAATAGGTGAAACAGTTCACCATGAAGTGTATTTTGTTTTACTTATAGTAAATAAAATTAATCAAGTAATTTATCTATAATAAATTCAGTGTAGTATAAACAACTCCAAGTAGAGTTCTAATTTAATATGTAAATACATTAATAAATATCAACAATAGTTAAGACTCAGCAAGGAAAAGTTTGAATGTAACAGAATGGTGCAAGTGACTAAGATCAGCTGATCATGCAAAAGATATGAATTAGTCTGAACAAGAACTAGAGGAAGTGGTGAGTGTGTTACTGAACCAGGAAGAAAGAGACCAGTGACATCATCAATGAGCATCAAAAAACAGAATACACAACAGGACGACGATTGCACAACACCTTTAAACCACTTAGATGTCAGACGGCAAGCAGAGAGGGACTTATGCGTTAGAGCAGGATCACGGTAACACAGCAAGACCACATTTCGATCGGACGGTTGTGCAAGGACAGGATGGATGCGCTGGGTCAGGGCGGTGATGTAGAGACGGGAATGACTTACAGGAACAACACAACTGCCTGGGAAGAATACAACTCCGCAGAACAAGAACAACTTTTTAGCGATAAAGGACAAAAAATTGTTCCTGAATCTGGGCGAGTTAAGTTTTATTATTAAGGCCAACCTTCTTTACAAGACAGACACACAGGAAGCGTTAAGTGAGCTTCATATTTATTTGTAGTATAGAAACTAAACACGATTCGGCCTTGGATATCTGGTGGAGAGTTATGAAGCCTTTGGAGAGTGACAAACAAACCAGCCATGTCACATGGTAGAACAAAGTGAGAAACGACAAAATGAGATTGAAATTGAGACCTAGCACTAACGATGAGTAACCAGAGTATAGAAGTGTACTTGAAGGAAGAAGCGGCTGGGTGACTATATGAGAGGCCCCACAACCAGCTAGATTTATAACTCCCGATACCCTCAAAGTGACGGGCTGAGTGCAATTACCATAACCAGGGGACCACCAGAAGTTAAGGGGGTTACTGAGACACACAAAAGAAATGATTTACCAAAGGACAACAGAAGCTTGGAGGTAGAACTGATAAGATAAATTAATGAGAAATTAACTAATCTAACATCAGAAGTGCAGTCGAACAGCAAAGAACAGAAAATATTTTAAAATATTTTATTAGTAGACATAATGTACTAGGTCTTAAGGAGGTTATGCAGAATTTACGGGAGTGACAAAGGGAACTGTATTGCCTTAAGGAGGAGAAAAAGTTATTCGAACAGACTGTCCGGATACTGACAGTCAGCCATGAATCTTTGGTAGAGATACAAATGGGCCAAAAAGCAACACTAGGTGATACACTAGTGAGATAAGGAGCAGTGGAAAAACAAGAAGAAAGATTAAATCAGGAAGTCAAAACCTCAACCAAAGAACCAGAGAGAATGAGTGACCACCACAAGGAAGTAATGAATAGAAGAAGAAGAACGGAGGGGAAATTACTTGCGCCTACACCTTCACGACCACTGCTGAGACTGTACAATGAAGGAGAAAGACAACCCCAAGACATCACCTTCACGACCACTGCTGAGACTGTACAATGAAGGAGAAAGACAACCCCAAGACATCACCTTCATGACCACTGCTGAGACTGTACAATGAAGAAGAAAGACAACCCCAAGACATCAGGGTGAATGATATGCCGCATCATACCCACCACAAAGAAATATCTTTTGACATAATAAAGGAAAGGCTACCCAAATTCAGTGGTGGCACGTCAAAGAGTTCAGCACTACACTTTATCATCACAAGGATGGACCGGGCTGTAAATACACCCTTGTGTGAATTAATGTGAACAAAACAAATTATAGAGTTATTTTATATTTATTTCATTTAACCATACAATTGCCATTACATATGGTATTTTAATACTTAATATGACCTCCTATAGTTTTATAACCGTTTCAAGTCTCTTCAGCATTGAGTCCACATGTTTTTTGTACATTTATTTTACTTCAGGATCGTGAAACCATACTTGAATTATAGCACACATAATCTTTTCCATAGTTGTACAGTTGATTTTCCTTAAGGCCAATTAACAAAGAACGCTAAGTTATACTCTGCTGTACTGTGCTAAGACTTTGCCAGTTTGGTTTTATACTCATTGCTAAGCTAAGCTGAGCAATGGTCCCTCTTTTGCCTCCAGAATTCAGTGTTGTTTCTTTCTGGTCTGCTCCTGTGAAGTTTAGTTATGATGGCGTTCTCCAAAATGTCTTGTTTGAGTTCAGATGATAGTACTGAAGAAGAGGAGATGCTGCTGTTACCAGCTGTTTTGGAAGATGAAGAAAATTTAGGAGGTGGAGGTTTGACTTGTTCTATTAACGCTTCCATTTTAATATAAAAACACTTATTAAATATAAAACCTAAATATAACATTACTTAAACACACATGAAACAAACTGAAAACAAAACTTCAACATTTATTTGGTTATTTTCACCAAACCAGCACTGCGTCTGTTCAACACAGAGCCCAAGCTGCGTTATGCACATGCAACATAAGATGGCTCAAGATGGGAGATGGAATATTGCCCGGCCAGCAATCAGGGAAAAGACATAGCACGGCATAGCAAGGCTTAGCTTAGCTTAGCTTTCTGTGTGAGCCAACATATTTAAATATATGGTCCGCTACTTTTATAAACAGTTAGCAAAGCAAATATTAGCTCAGCGTTCTGTGTGTGCCAGCCTTTAGCCTATTTTTGCAAATTTCCCAAAGATTTTCGAATGAGTTAAAATCTGGCGGATTTTTTGGACATTCGATATTGTTTTCTACCACGGTTTTTGTTAGCTTTTTTGGATCTATGGTATGGTGCAAGATCTTGCTGAATATTTGAAATTTTTATTCCAAATTTATTAGCCAGCTTTCCCAGTTCAGGAAAGAATCTAGTTTATAATTATTATGTATTTTTCACTATTAAGTATTCATCATACTAAATACTGGCACCAGATATCCTAGGCCATAGTATGAACGGAAACCCCAAAATATTTTTTAATGGGAGATTTATTGTTTGCTGCAGGTGTTTTGGTGACATGTGTTCATTATTCGATCTTTGAACATGAGAAAGTACTCTGTACTTTAAAATGGCTTTGGTATGAAAATGAGATTTACCTCCAAGTTTCCCTCTATACTTTGTGGCCAGGATGAGCCATTTTTTTTTTCATAGGTTCTGTGTTCTTTTAATTTATTTTCTTGCTTTTCTGCCAACTTTTAAAAGTCTTCTTCGGACTGTTGAGTTATGAATATGGACCCCAGCAGCCGCTAAATCTTTTTGCAAATCATAACTATTTTTTTCAGTGTGCAGTTTGCTATTTCTTAGCAAAATAGCATCATCTTTATAAGTTTTCTTTTTTTCTACTACAATGACTTTTTCTTTGTGGAGAAATTGAACAAGTTAAATTTTTAAAATTTTATAATTTTATTTACAGCTCCTAAGCCAATTGTTTTGCTATCTTTCTTTGAATTAGAGAAGCGTGTTCATGCAAAGTTATGATCTTGATTCTCTTTAGGTGTCGTATACATTTAAAATATTAATCAAAACTCACCAGAATCTAAAGAAATATTGTCTAAAACCAAACAATAACATTATATTCATAAACACACAATTAACCTTACAAACAGTTGTGAAAAGGTAAACAATAAACAGTCAGCTGTATCAAAATAAACAACATGTACCAGCAGTGTGGCCAACCCTATAAAACTAAATTTACTGTTTTGTTCACATTAATTTGCACAAGACTGTGGTTTGGCCAATGAACCAACGAAAATTCACATCTTCATTAGTAGTCTTCAAGGGGCAGCAACGCAATGGTCTGAAACATATGAATTTGAATTGCCTACTATACTACACACTCTAAGTAATGGGACATTTAATCCATGTACCGAGTCCATGACTAAATATGCGCATTGTTTTAAAACACAATCCCAATTTTTGATTGCACCAATCAGTGAAGAAAGGTTAGTTGCACATTTAGTGTATAATTTTGAATGGAGCACCCAGGACATAATAATAGAGTTAGCGACATGTCCAGTTTGTGCCAAGTCAATGAACGTCTGGACCAACGCCTTGGTCATGACAAATTGCAATGAGAGACAATGAATGGGAGCAAGGGATTTAAAACACATGGCCATGACCAATGAATGAACAACCCAGCCTCTGAAGTGAGGAATCTGACGACTTGGAATGGGAAGAATTGGCCATATTTAAAGAGCGGTAGTTTTAAGAACAAAGAGGATTGGAACCCAAGCCATGTGGTGGAAGGGTAGGCCAGCGTTACACCTCAAGAAAGGGGGGAGAACCTGTCAAGGTGACGTGAGATGCTCCCCTTCCCTAGCACAGCTCATGAAAGTGAATAATGTCCCATTCAAGGGAAGAAAAGTGCAAGAACCAACTCGAAATGTGAATGTCTCAAGTATCGAGACGGAATTTCAGAGAGAGCCAATTGATTAAAATTTAATTAATGGGTATTAAATAAAATCAGAGGACAAGGAGCACTGTTCAGAAGGTTTGAAAATAATGACGTAGCTACTCACATGGTAGCCCATATGTGAGTGGTGTAGAGATTAAGAAGGACCAATGTCTTGACCACAGAAAATGAGGTTAAATATGCAATGACAATGAAAATAAATGACCCAAGTGAGGATTTAATATGGGAAGAACATGTAATGGCCCTGCGCACCAGAAAAGGGGCATGACATGAGAGCGGGCTATGGTAGTAATCAATAGGCAGAGGCAGTTGGGAAGGTTAAACCCCAGAATATTTGTGGTTGAGAAGGAGCATACAGGTTTTAGCATCCATATAATGACAGGCATCCAAGATGACGAGAGATTTTAATAAAGTGACCAAGCCTGCAATAAATGTAGCCTCATGGGTAGAATACTTATCAACAAATAAGTTAGTTAATTGTGATAAAAGAGGACATTATTCACCACCACATCCATCAAGAAAAGAGGAGCTAAATTGGTAGGAGTGGGGGAGCAACTACCCTCCAGACAACAACAAAAAACAGTAAAATCAGCCAGGACTTCAACTTTTCTTTGCATGATTAAAATTTTGCTTCATCTTCATTTGTATTTAAAAACGTGGCTTTAGCACACCCCTAGAGAATATTGCAGTAAAATATAACATTATCAAATAGCTTATGTATCTGTGTGTGAAAAATTGAGCATATCCTATAAGTTTTATCACACAACTCAATTAGATGTTCCCAAATAAAATAAAAATTATTCTACCTGCATAGCAGCGAATTCATCACCATGTTGCACATATTTCTTGAACTTTGATGAAGCACTCCCCATAATTCGTCGTGCAGAGGGAGCGTGCAAAGCAGGCTGTGCAACTCAAAGCGTCAAGAAATCAAAACATGGTTTGCAGTACCAGTCTTTACAGAATTGATGTGACTGTGATGCCAACTACTGATAAGCTCTGCAGATAGCAGCAGTGGCGTAAAAGCAATGGGTACCATCATCTGCATGCCTGCAAAGAAAGAGCAGCATAACAGTAGCTATACAGTTGATTCTGTCGTTCAATATGCTTGGCTTACGGGCATGTTTTAGATGATTGGCTTACCATTAAAATTTAATTTTACTACAAATTAATCTGATGATGAGTTTCAAAACTTGATATTGAAGGTAAAACGAATATAGTATTTGTGATGAAATGTTGATGAAAACCACTCAAGTTAGGCTGAGATGCAAGTGAAAATAACACAGTTTACACTTTACAGTTATACCACTGTTACCTTCAGTATTTTCTGTTATTTATTCCATGGAAAAAATTGTGCATCACAAAGTGAAACTAGGTTACTCTAAGTCAATCAACCAAATATATAGTTTATATGAATGGATTATTTTTTATTATTATTAGGTGTTCTTTCTTAACGACAGGTCCATTCCTTTTGTCAGTAAGCTTAGACCGCCAATGCCCCCTGTTATTTGCCTCTTCCTTCTCTTTCAGCTCTCAGAATGTTCTTCTTTCCTTCAACTACCAATTACTATAAAGGTTTATAATGATAATTTATATAATATTTATATAATTAATTCGGATCCATAAAATGGTGGATACAGCCCATATTGTATGGATGAGTTTTGTGTGGCATGGGTAACACAAGGGTTATCAAAAACTTACTCTGAAAGGAATGGTCAAGATCAGTGCTGTAGTTAGGGATGTGAAAAAAGTATTGATACTTTACTAATATCAATATTTTCCTTTAGATAATAGTAATTTTTGTTTACTTGATACTTTTACTGATATTAATATTCACACTCTGGTATCGGATCGGTATCGAAAGAAACAACTTTTTTGTTATCTTCACTCCTGCTGGGATTAAATGTTGACTAGGGTGGACCGTGGAGGAAGAACAAATGACACTATTTCAATTCTCACTCATTTTCTGCCTGACAAGCAAGAATCACCGTTAGCATTCAATCTCTTTTAGCTCATAATGATTTATAGCTGTTCTTTAATCTTGATGCCTGACTGGGCAACCAGTTTACTACTCTTTCCTTTCCTTAAATTATTGTTACTAGATTTTAAAAAAATCCAGATTAAAATTTTGATACAGATACTTACTGTTATCAATACTTTTCTTTTGATACCACATCCCTAGCTTTAGTCAAGCCAGGGCCCCACCCTGTTGCTTTAACAGGTTTTTAGACAGATATTTGAAACAAAAACTTTGCATCAAACCAGGTTGAAATAGGGCCTCGCAATAAGGAGCAGATACAAGGCTCACTAGATGAGTCATAGAGTCAAGGTATTTCAGAATTTACCAATAATTGTTAATTATTAGGGAGGTGAGTTAAGTAAATGTGCTTTTATAGTTATATTAGAATAGCTATTACCATTCTCCACAACCCTGAACCAACCTTCCTCCACCTAACCCAACCCTCTCTTGTATAAAAATGGCAAGAAACCAAATCTAGAAGAGTTTATGATTTGATAGACCACTTCTACTCAAACCAATATGATTTGTTGGTGTATATTGTGTGCCTGCGAGTCTTAAATCTGTGAGCTAAATGAGTAGTTTTGTAGTGTGTAGCTGAACCAGTATTTTAAATAAATAAATTGTGTGTGTATAAAGTGCATAGTATACTTCAGAAATATGAAGCTAGTAAGTTATTGATTCAAATAAAACTACCTTTTGAATCTACTAATAAAACAAATAAAATAGGAACTGAAATATCTGGAGTTTATTAAGTTGACAAACAGCTGTGTGACTTTCTTCAGTGGTCGCATGGTCTGTCGCAGCAGACTAAACTGCCAATGATGGGGTGATCAAGGTTCAAATTTAGGTAAGGTGTGATGAAGGGTGTTTTTCTAAAGTGGGTTTCCACCCTCCCTCCGCAAAAATGAGGTATACTTTCTTTAAATATAACCTTTCTAATATCTAAAACCATTAGAGTGATTAAATAGCACAAAGGGATTGAGCTGCAGTTCTAAAAAAAACTGCTGTGAGAGGATCAAAGATCAAGTGCTTGTGGTGAAGATTCATCTCATTCTTTCTCTTTTAATGTAAGCAACAAATCTCATATTTGGGCAAAATAAAAGTGGCTGGAACCTAAAGGAAACATAGTTGGCTGAAAGGTGGCGAAGGAAATCTTGGTACGGTAGTTATGTGAGTAGTTTAGAGGTGTACAAGACACAAGGGATTAGTTTGAGTACTGAGTAATTGCATTGTTCGGTCACTTATTATGGCATGAAACGATAGCTGCAGTCAAAACTTTGAAGAACAATTAAAACTACCAAGCTCATAAAAAATTATATTAAATATTATTAATAATATAGGACCATAATTTGGATAAACAAACAAGAGTCAGATCACACAACTTACTTCCTGGCTAAGAGTGATAGGCCACGATCAAAGAGCACAAACAATAACAAATTCACTAATATTGTGTCTTCAGTCAAATTGACTTACCAAAAGAGTAAATGAAAATACATCTGATATACTTTGCACATGATGTTAGGCAGGAAGTTAAGAATAACAACAATGCTTTGGGAGAAATTTCTTGACATTGATCATTCAAAGAGTGCCTTATTTGTTCTCCAAGACTTCAATTGTTGTTATCTTTTCGTGCCAAAGTAAGAGACTGAACAATGCAACCACTCGGTGCTCAAAATAATCCCTTGTGCCAAATTAGGCACTGTTACAATCATCAAATGGAACTAGCAGTCAATGACACCTTTGAGGAGCTTAAAGAAATCAATCATTTTGAAGAATTATGAGACACATTATAAACGTTTTATAGTCAGTCCCAGGTGACCTGGTGGTCTAGGGGTAAGGTGTTGGACTTCTATGCTGGGGGTCCGGGGTTCAATCCTCGGTCCCGGCACAGATTTATCTGATTGCCAAACCCTTCCTTCACCTCTGACAAGACGTGTATTAAACACAACTTGTGAATGTGAGGAATGCCAGGCCTCCACCGTGGTTCGGATCCCACGTTAAACTGTAGGTCCTCCATTTCATCTCACAATCACCCTACCATTACACATTAGCGTAAGTGCGTATAACCCGAACGGGTAGTAAGACGCGGTGCTAATAATAATAATAATAATAATATAGTCAGTCCCCTAAGAGCACCAGAGAATTTCTAGCTGATGCCTCAACCCTTTGAGGTCAGTTAAATAAAATTGGTTGAGTACTAGATGTTAGGTGATTTTCTAGCAGTTTTCAAATGGTTCAATTTGTTTGGAATTTTTACAAGGCAATAAGTGTTTACTTTAATTATGCATTTAATGACCCAACACAACTGGCCCTGAAAAAATTAAATGTTTGGGAATGTTTATACCAAATGATTCCAGGGATCTCTGTTTTACTTGAGTTTGATGTATAATGTAATTTAAAAACTGGCAAATCTTTCAGATTAATTACAAGTGAGATCTTTTATTATGACTAGGGTTGATAAAAATGATACATGATACAAATTATTAAATCAATGAAATCAATATCAGGATAAAGAGTAAAATAGAGTTTAAAAGCAGCTCTGGTTGGGTAATTTTGTGGCGTGGAGATTTATGACAAACCTCAATACCATTAATTAAATCTGTTGCCATTCTTAAACACCATTATTGACCATTTAAGAGCTAGATGGTTCCCAATTATTTCAAGCAGTGAAATGACATTTGTCAAGAAGAATATTCCATACTATAGAAGAGTTTTGAACTACTGAACTCGGATTTGTGGTAGAATAAAATGGAAGGGTGACCTGGTGGTCTATGGGTAAGGTGTCAAACTTCTGTGCTGGGAGTCCAGGGTTCAATCCTCGATACCGGCAAAGATTTATCTAATTGCAAAACCTTCTTTAACCTCTGACAAGGCATGTATTAATCACAACTTGTTAAGACTGCTTTAAACCAATTCATTGTTGTTCTGACAAGTGTAAACGTGGTTTTAGTTTGATTAATTTAATTACCACCCCAATACACTGCTCTATGATTTTGATCATGTTGACTATCAATGTTCAACAAACAAAATAGTTCACATATGAATCAATGG
The DNA here is from genome assembly GCA_902155825.1 of Timema genevievae. Lineage (NCBI taxonomy): Eukaryota > Metazoa > Arthropoda > Insecta > Phasmatodea > Timematidae > Timema > Timema genevievae. The sequence goes on along the minus strand of CABFWO010000387.1, from coordinate 199,997 downwards.
GACCCACTACCATATGTTAAGATATGTATCATTGGTCAGTTAACGACACAAAATGGCATATAAGTGATTACTCTGTTCTTGAGCTCAACATATATTAAATGTGGTAAATGCTTTAAGAGTTAATATAAGATGAAGAAATAATTATTATAATTGTTATTATTATTATTAATATTAAAATTATTATTATTAAACTGTTTTAATAATTGATATTGACCTCTAATCTATGTAAACTACTTAGGAGGTTCAATAAATATGGAACCTACACAAGGAGCTTTTTTTTTATTACTAAAAACAGTAGTTCCCTATTGAATGCTTGTATGAAAAGAAATATATTATATTGATGACACTACTTTTTTATGGCTTCATATTTTTTAGTCAAAGTTAGCCTGAATGACATTTATTTGTAATAAGCTTTGTAACTAACTTATAAGTTAGTACAATGCAATTATTATTTGGGATGTCTCTAAGTCCTTTCACAGGAACTATGTTTTTGAATATAATAATGTAAATGACACCTTGATATGGGTTCTATTCCCACATATAGGTATAATTTTCAACTATATTTGAATTATTTATGGTACATTACTAATAAATTAAATAATATTTTAAAAATGGAATAGGCTCTAGTGCTATGTTAAAATAAATGTATCTTTATACTATCAATTTCATGACAGCACGTTTGCCTACTGAACTGTGGACTTTGTGTTCGTTTCCCACCATATCTGAAATAATTATCGTGGTGAAATTAGGTTTTCCCCCTACATAGTGATACATTGACGGCTGGGAAACTGGGTGTTGTATATTTTATATAAATATGTTTGGGTGTGTCATGTTCTGGTTCAGAATATTCACGTTCAAGTATAAGGTCCATAAGGTATAAGGCATTAAATTTGTTGGGAAACTTGAATTTATTTTTAGTAGTCTATGTTCTATAGATAGACCGGGGTATGGGTGAATGTGTTGCGTATGAATGAGAGCATTGTGTCTCATCCTGAACTAAACTATTTTTCCTCAACACTATGATTTCACACACACTCACACATGATTTTTAGAGCATAAAGCATTGTTTCTCCATCTCTATCTATATCAGGGTGGTAGGTTTTGATACAGCCACTATATTTCATACCATTTTTGTATGAAACGTCCTTAGGCCCATGTGTTTTGAGTTTAGGAAACACTATGTATATGACGTACTAAAAATTAAAATACTCTTTTGTAATTAAAAAAGTATTGTAGAGAAATTAAATTAATATTAATTACATCAAGAATATTTTTCTAGTGCAATATTTATATAGATTCAATTATTAACTTCCCATTTTTCACACTGCACCGTAGGGTGTCTAGGCGCCCCATTGAGAACATCCGACTTAGACTATAGAGAAGTGATTCCCAAACTGTGATTTGTGTACCTCCAGAGATACGCGACGTAACAGTGAGTTTTATGAATCATAAAATATTTTATGATAGTAGTAAGTCTGATAGACAAATTAACGCAGATTTTGACATAAAGTGATGGCATTTATTATAAGACTTTCTTTTCAACTATTAAGGTTTTGTTTAACTTACTGCTAGAGCTTTGTTAACATTTCGATCTACCGTTTATACTTTGCAAAACAACAGCTATGTAGGCCCTATGTCTTTTATTTCATAAAGAGCTGGTAGGGGTACCTTAGTTAGGGGCTGTTCTTAAATTACATTAGGCCTCTTTTCATGATTTTCGACCTCCGCTCTCATCCTCCCTCACCTCACGTAGGATATCTTAAGATTTTCCATCCCCCCCCCCATAAAAATCCTTACATAAGGTAATTCTGACTCCCCATCCCCTCGTAATAAAATGTAGTGAAATACTTCCACCCCCCCCCTCTCAAAATCACAACTTTATTTAAGGATGGCCCCTTAGGCCATGGCCCCCAAAATGGGTGCACAACAGACCTAAGCTCATGAAATACTTGTATAGCTTTTTTTTCGGGTTTCACATGCTAAAGGATAATAGCGCTCTGAATCATACCCTGCGTTAATTCACATCTAGTTAGGATTTAGGACTAAGAGAACTCGACTAGATTGGGATTAAAACTGACCAACTAATAACATGTTGTTGGTCAAAGAGATTTGGCGTACTTGACACTGCCTGAGGCCTCTAATAGACCAATATGTCATATGTTTTCCACCCTAGTCTTTTGTCACTATTGATAATCTCCAGACCAAAGGTTCACTTTTATTTGTTCCTGACCCTTTTTCATTAGGCAAAATAACTAGCGTAACCAGGCAGTAATAGTGTTATGTTGAGATTTTTTATACACTAGTGTCAGTAGTTTTAGATAAAACGAAAAATAAAAGTAATCAACATATGGCCAAAAATAACTGTGTTTTTACCCCCGTCCGGGCTGAATGCATGTATATTAATTACGATATTGGGGTGGTGGTGATGACGGTAGAATTAACTACAGAAAATGTATCCACATTTGTGTGGGAAAAGAGAAGGAAACAATTGAATAAAACCTACCCAAAATACCTTCAGCAGGGATTTGAACCCCCACCTTTCCGTCAATGACAAACCAGTCTATTGTGCTAATGCGAGAAAGACGCCTTCTTAGAGCATGTGACCACCAACGCGGTAAATTGCTATTTTTGATAAATTTTATGAAAAAGTCGTTCAGTATGTTTTATTACCCATCTAAACTACCCAAAGAGTTACACTAATGGGAGGGATAAGCAAGTTAAATGTCGCCGTATGCTTGGAGGCATGTATAAAATTTCAATGGACTGTATTTTTCCACAACACTATGATTTCACTGTCTCCCTTTTTATAGTCTAAACATTCATACATCATAAAGAAAATATTGTAATCATGAACATTTTTGGCCTCTAGATTCCCCGACCGGTTTTTGGCTTATTTCGGATGTGTCAGACAGAAGCGTCTTGCTGGCTGGGATGGCTAGGCTAATTTTTCTGCTCGAGATTATGATTGTATCTTGACGTTTTATCTTCCCAAGTTTAGTCCAACTTTGGTCGCCTGCACATTTTACAGTCCAGTGGGCCTTACACTTCTTATCTCTATCAATTCTAGGAAAGGTTTGCTCACAGCCATGAATGATTACAGGTCAGCCAGCCTCCCAATTGTTTTAACAAATTAGAAATGTTGCCAGCCTGATGGCTGGAATTCACTAGTTTGTATAACGTTAGCAACGCCAGCTATTTTGAGAGATGAAAGCTCAACACATCGCCAGAGAGCGTAGGCAAACACCTTAAGGTAAAATTGTATGGTAATTATACTAGCTGTACTGTAATGAAGTGTGTGGTGATCAACAGGGTGTTATGGCTAATACAACAAATTAATCAGTCATTTGACAGTAGTGTACCAAGAGATGGAAATAGTGGGTTGGGGGGTGAAGGTGGCCAGAGAATTTGTGCCTCCTATTCCCCCTTTGAAGGCCAGAGACAAGCATGGAAATTTCGACCCAGATGACCTAGGAAACTGAAATTATTTGAGGAAACCCAAAAGGGGTGCAGGAAAATACGAAGTGCAAAAATTCCTATAGGGTGCCCCCAAAACGGTGTGGGGGTAGAGGGGGAGGGAGGGGTGTTCCCAAAAACCAAAGTCAAATAAATCTTAAGGCCCAAAAGAGTTAGGAAGCTGAAAATATGTAGCAGGCAGGTTGCTCCTGCCCCATATGGGTGAAAGAATAATTAGTGACAGAACATACACATGGCGCCCCCAAAAAACCATCACGAGTGGGAACCTTACTAAATTTCAATGGCTTCGGCTATATTTTAGCAATAAGTTATTGATATTTTGGCAGAAAATTATGAATATATATGATGGCCTGTAATGAAAACCATCCCAATGAACTAACTTAAAATATGGTAACTATTCATGTGCCAAACACAAATTATAATCAAGTTGGAATGAATTGGAAATATTTGTAAATCAACTAATTAATATTTTTGTAAATATTTTTCTGAGAAATAATGGAATAAGATAAAGTAAATAGAATAGGAAACTAATAATAAGTGTGTATTTGTCAATCTTTTGGTATTTTAGTGAAAGATCTTTTGTGTCCTCAATTTTTCATGAGAAACATGTTGATAAATGGAAGGTTTAGGTTTTGTTTGGCCGGGATAATTTATAGTTTTTCAATGTTTACTATTGTGTATTAAGATAACTTTAGCACCTTGTACCGGTAGTGACAATTCCATTATTTAGGTATCTATGTATAATAGTCTTTGATTTTGGTGAGTTTTGTTTTAATTTGAGGTATTATTGGAAATCCTTATTTTTGTTGTAGGTATCACAATAATGATTTAAAAAAAAAATTAGGCCTACTATAATATGAATAATTAGGGCCTATTGACAAAATAGAGCCCACATCAAGGGAGTTTGATATGAGCACTGAAGATGTGTCAAACACATATAGGCAAGATTTTAAGATCATAGCTGCTATTAAAATTACCTTTAAGATTAAAAGTAGACCTAAACTTAGATAAAAAAAAAAGCTTTTATATATTGAATGCTCCTCCAATATAAATTTCCAGGTATCGCTGAAACAGATTTTATTTTATTCTGACTCAACAACATGGCTAAGTTTTAATATTGTGATAAATGTTTAACTTGGTAGGCTCTGAGTAGTTGGTTTTTTTTTTGTCACTGTGTCTGACTACCCTTTTGGGTTATATGCATTATAAACATACTAATTACACTGATGTGTTGGGGATGAGGAAGGTTGAATTCAGAAGTGTATACACATTTGCAAGGAGGAAGAGTGGAAAACCATTTAAGAAAACCAGCTCTAAGTACACCTGACTGAGATTCGAACCCCAATTTCCCTGACATCAGCAGCCCTGGGTATTGTGACATCTTAGACCACTCTACCAACGAATAATGTTAGTTAGTACCTGGTTATTATATTTATCAGATTTTTTTAACATTAAGATATCTACATATAAGCACACCTTACCAATGAAGTGTTACAACCTAGTGGTGTGTTTATGTGTAGCCTACAGGTTCTTAATACCAATAGATGAACATTTTTTAGATCTAAAAGTTTCACTGCTTCTTCAACCGAAACACAATCTGGCAATTAATTAGGATTTTGTGAAAGAAATCCACCATCTTCACCTGAATATGGAATAGAGTCAAAATGATGTGTTTGTTTAAACATGCTAGTATGGCCTTCTCTCCCCCAATAAGCCTTTGCATAAATTAAAATCCAATTAGCAATTTTATTACAGTCTTTAAGTTAGCATTGTTTCATTAGGGTCGAAGAAGTAATATTTAATTGAATGTTAGGGTGAATAAAATAAGATTATTATTCGATGAGTGTTCAGTCGAATATAATTATTAGAGCAAATATTTAAAGTATCATATTGCATCAAAATGGACATCAATTTTTAGAAAACCAGTTATTTAATAAATTGAACTACTAATTTATGTTACCACATAACAATTTTTTAAACATTCAAATATAATAAAACTATTTAAAAAAATACTTGGATGTTGCCGAAGATAAAAAAAAATTAACCTACCCCTCTATCCCCAAGAGAGTTTATTTTGATGTGTAAAGCATATTTTGTGTATACATCTTTACACTTCTAATAAGCAATAGAAGATGTACTTACAGAGTAAAAACTACAATAACCTGCTACCTTCATTATTATTTTGGAAAATAATATTATGATATAATTATTTAAAAAACAAACAACATTTCAATCACACCTTCTATGCAACTAGCACGATCGATTTTCCGTCTTTTAACAGAAAGATGACAAACAGGGTTGCCATCTCTTTAGCGAAATATACGGACCTTAAATTGACTGTATTTTGAACGGCCGGATACAACTTTGGTTTCTAGAATTATATGTTTAACCAAATTAAACTGGCGACTGGCGTTATACCAGTGATCTCTATATTATACCATATCTCTATATTAAACTGTTGTTTCTATGATATTATACTTGATGGGCATAAACAAGCGCATTGCCAAGGACCAAAGAGAGACGCCCTAGTATATCGTCTGCTTCACTGTGGGGTGATAGATTTAACGGTTTCTTTCAATGTTCTTATGCGAAAACCTGAAACTGATTAATAAAAGTGCTATTGTTTGAAAATAATGAAGTATTATACCACACTTTCCTGAAGAAACGTTTACATTAAAGATTATACAATTCAATTTTACAGATAATACTGCAAAAATACGAGTAAAATCTTTACTACTGTTATATTTAAATATTTAGTTATCATCCATTTTGTTTATGCCAATATCATGATCAACTTAACTTTAACTTAACATAACGTTCACTTGACTTAAGAAAATAAATGATTGTTTGATCACGATTCACATAACTTAACGTAACAACTCGAGCCAAACATTTGCATTCTCGAGTTTAATAAGTGATATATCATTTGTACGATTAGTAAAGTGATAATCTGTGAGTGTCTACAGTTTTCAATCGATATAATAAATGTCTATTATTAAACTTTTTTGATAAATTTAGCTTTCCTATTTTAGTTTAATTATTTTGTTTCAATTTCTGATCACTAGAACCTAAGCTAAAGAGTAAACCTTGGTCATAATACCAACAAATGAATTACTAAATGGCTATGTAGTAATCACTCATATAATGATTGGCTGGCTAGATCACGTGATACAATCCGTGAAAAATTCACTTAACGTGAAAGACTTCTCAGGACATCTATTACGTTAAGTTAACTGTACGTGAACGTTAAGTTAACTGCATAGTGATCGCTTCCATTTAAAAACACAAGGAGATCCTTTACGTAGCTACGTTAAGATAACTTTAGGTTATCTTGGCATTACAGTCTTCCAAGACTACACTTGTATTTAAAGAAAGGCTATAAGAAATGTCAATAACTATAATGAAAAAAGTTAGCTAAAACTGTATTACATTCAGTGGCGGCTCGTGACTTTTTTTCATGGGAGAGCACAAAATTGAAAATAAATAATAGCTAACAAAAATATAAACTCACCTCTTATTTATTATATTTTGTAATGGAAGTCCATCCTCCTTTCCTTGATATTTTAAAATATCTCAATAACTTTGTTGTCAAAATCAGAAATTGAATTAATAAATTTCTTTTCGACTGATGGAACTGCTAAAGCATTTAGTCGGTTTTCCGTCATTGTACTCCTCAAGAAAGTCTTAATCCGTTTAAGGTAGAAAAGCACCTTTCACATTCACTTGTTGACATTGGTGTAGTGCAAATAATGTCCAATAGTTTGAAACTTTCAGATGAAATCTTACTCAGGTTATTTTGTGAAATAAACACTAATAAAGATAGCACACCCTCAACTTCGAACATATCATCACGATTGTAAATTACATTCAATTCACTCTTTAATTTTATTGCGTGTAACATGGAATAGGATGCAATAGTTTCGTTAAACAGATTTTGAGGAAAAGATTTTTGATAGATTAAAAAAAATGAATTGAATAATTTTGCTGCACTTAGGTGATTTTAATAATAAATCTATCCTCAATTTGGGTTAGAATAGTGTCACAAACTTCTTTTGCAGCAGTATTTCTACTATCTCCACCAGTGGATGAAGTTTTCTTTGATTTTTCCTCGGGTTTTTCAACCTCGTCAGTATCATTTCTATTTTTTAAAATTTGTATTGTAGCGTTTATTGAAATAACCACTACAAGAAAAGATTAAAACATCAACTAAGCACTGGTGAAATAATACAAAAGTGGACTTACTTACCATGCCCCATCGCCCTATGTTGTTGTTATCACGTCTCCCGAGCCGGCCTCCCGAACTACACTCCACTATAAACTTTGTGCTAAGACTGACTGAACGAAGCATGAAGTTCAAGTCGGCGCAAGGTGTCATGGGAAAAATAGTGTGACGTATGTTGCCCGAGACGTCAGTGAGCGATAGAAACTTTTAGTCTGGATCATTCTCCATGCTCCACCACGCTTCTCGAACCGTCCTCTCGCGTCTAGATGTTCCGTCCCTCTTAAGTCATGTGTTGTGTTTCTCCTTTGTTTTGACGTTTCCCCTCTCTCAGCTAAAATATTGGCATAAATA